>BMAO01018044.1:0-99977 GCA_019973975.1 Trichonephila clavata | reverse complement strand
TCAAGTTGATTGCTACATCCTCTTTAGAGATAAAACTAAAATCATCAACGCTGACTTTCTGAGCCAGAGCAATTGGATGGTTTAGCTTTAGTGCTAAATTGTTAGGAGCATAGACAAAAACTTCGTGCTTCCTCCTTTGTGCTTCCTTTATTAGCACGAATGTAGTGTCAGTTTCAAAATTTATATTTTCATCCATCTGAAAGGCAATTTTCATTTATGTTCTCTACCTATTGTCACAACTGTACAAATGTTATAATTTGAAAGCGATTTTTGCCTAATGGCGTAACTTACTGTACCTGTATCGTACATAACTTACAACTTGTTTTACTCCCTTTACTTTTCTTGCAATTGCTATTACAGCTTTTAATTCCGCTTTATTTTGGGCTATACCCATCAAATAAACAACTCTATCAACCGTATTAACGCTATAATTAATTGACTTAATATTTCTTTTTCCCAGGAGTCTTGTTCTTATTTCCGCTGTTATCATGCCATCTACAGTGGTGTCTAGCATGGAAGCCATTTGAATTGGTATTACTCTTATTTCATTTATCACTTCTTTAATTTCTTTTTGCTGCCAAGCTATTTTTTCTGCTGTAAGTTGTTTTTCAGGAGTGTCAACACTTCCAATGAGCAATACTCTTCCTTCACTTACTTTAACCTTTATGGATGAAAATAGCCCATGTTTTAAGAGCCCCTTATTAATTCTGATGACCATAGTCGTATCATCAATGATATTTCCCAAGGATTTGTCCTGCATTGTTATTGCTGTCGCTGTAGCCACCACACCACCTATTATAAGGGTTGTGCAACCACTTTGTGTAATCAAAAAAATTGCGAGCAAGAAGCTTGTTATTAATCTCATTATTGATTTTCAGGGTTTAGAGCTTTCATTAAGAAATGTTAATAAGCTTTTTTGATTGTGTAAATACTATAAATTAAGTAAGACTTTAAACCTTGAATATTTTTAATGGAATACCTATAATGGGGTACTGAAAATTTCTTGCGGATATGGCGGAATTGGTAGACGTGCCAGGTTTAGGTCCTGGTGAGCTTGCTCGTGGGGGTTCAAGTCCCTCTATCCGCACTTTAAAGTCATGTAACTTAGGTTTTAAGGGAAAATTTATAATCACTCAATACACTTTTGTTTGTATAAAAACCTGTTCTTAAGGATTGTGTTTAACTTAAATTCTGGTAAAATGACTCTATTAAGATATGGATTAAAATGTTAATAAATGAATTATGATGTCTAATAATATACCTCAAAATACAGTCGAAGTAAGTAGCGTATATACCTACAAAGAGCTTAGTATAGATAAACTAAAGTATGAGTATGAAATCACAGTTGGTAGTGATTATATAAAACAAAAGGTAAATTCCAGGTTGCAAGAGATAGCAGAAAATGCAAAATCACCTGGATTTAGGGCTGGAAAGATGCCCTATGACCTTGTTGTTGCAAATTATAAAAACGAAGCTTTGGAATATGCGATAAATAATACAATTGATTATTGCTCAAGTGATTTGATGAAAAAAATTGAAGTCAAGTCTCACATTTATCCTAAGGTTGATGTTATATCATTACCAGATCTGGGCAAAGAAAATGAGGAGGGCAATTTTGTATACAAGCTATCTTTTGAGTCGATGCCTGAAGTACCGATGATAGATCTTGACAAAATAAACTTAAAGAAAATTGAAGCAAAGATTGAAGAGGAAGATATAAAAGAATTTATTGATTCTATTAAAACAAAATTCCCCAATTTCGCCTCTTTTGATGATGCTTCTTATCAAGCGAAAGATGGGGATAAATTGATAATTGATTTTGAAGGGCGGATTAGGAATAAGCTCTTTCAAGGTGGAAGTAGCAAAAATTTTGCCGTTAATTTAGGGTCTGGCACATTTATTAATGGTTTTGAAGATCAATTAACTGGTATGAAAAAGGGAGAAACAAAGAACTTTAAGTTGAAATTTCCTGAAAATTACCAAGCCATTTCCCTTGCAGGACAGGAAGCTGATTTTTCTGTGCGAGTTAATGAGATTCAAATTGCCAAAGATTTTGAAAATGATGATGAAATAGCTAAGAGTATTGGGTTTAAAGATTATTCTTTGCTAATAAATCATGCAAAAAAAATGATTGGTGATCAGTGCACCGAAATGAGAAATCTCTTAATTAAAAAGGAGCTGTTTGATTATTTGGATGCTAATTATAGTTTTGATTTACCCACAGACGTAGTAAAACAGGAGCAACAAAGAATGGAAGGAGAATTGGGTGCTCAAAATGATTCTCGTAAAGAAGCTGAAAAACGTGTAAAGCTTGCTATGTTATTTATGAAATTTAGTGCAGAACATAAAATATCATTAACTCAAAATGATGTTTTGAGTGTTATTGTAAATCAATATGTCAGTAAAGATGTGCAATTTGACAGAGTACTTAAGCATTTTGAATCAAATAAACAATTTCAAGAATTAGTTAGAGGGCAAGCGCTTGAGTATAAAGTGACAGATTATATAATAGAAAAAGTTAGTAAAGAAGAGCAGATTGTTTCTGTGAAAGAATTAAAGGAATTATTTGATAATATTTAATAGGAAAAGGTATGACTCTTATACCAATTGTAGTTGAACAAACTAGTCGCGGTGAGCGCGCTTATGACATATATTCAAGACTAGTGAAAGAAAGAATAATTTTTGTAACAGGTCCTATTGAAGACAATATGGCCAGTGTAATAGTAGCACAGCTTTTATTTTTAGAATCGGAAAATCCCGATAAAGACATTTGTATGTACATCAACTCACCAGGTGGTGTTGTAACTGCTGGTTTGTCGATCTACGATACAATGCAGTATATAAACCCAGACGTTTCAACTTTATGTATAGGTCAAGCTGCGTCTATGGGTTCTTTATTGCTTGCAGCTGGTACAAAAGGTAAGCGCTACTCTCTACCTCATTCAAGAATTATGATACATCAGCCATCTGGTGGTTATCATGGTCAAGCAACTGATATAGAAATACATGCTAATGAAATTTTGCGGGTTAAGAAAAAACTAAATCAAATTTATGAAAAACATACTGGAAATTCACTGAAGAAAATTGAAGGAATGATGGAAAGAGATAAATTCATGGATCCTGAAGAAGCAAGGAAAATTGGCTTAATTGACAGGGTGATAGCTGAGCGTACAGATATTGAAATTGAAAATATTAAAGTTAAACAAAAGGTGGGTTAATGGATAACAATAATGATTTACACTACTGTTCTTTTTGCAACAAGGCGCAAGATGAAGTAGATAAATTGATTACTAACTCTTCGGATGGTTTAAAGGTGTTTATTTGTAATGAGTGCATAGAATTATCCCATAAAGCAATAAGTCAAAAGAAAGATAGATCTTTTAATTCAGATCGTATATCTGATATGAAGCTATTACTAAAGAAACCTGAGGATATAAAAAACTTTCTCAGCAAGCATGTTGTAGGTCAAGAACACGCGCAACACGTTTTATCTGTAGCTATGTATAACCATTGTCAATCCATGGTACAATTTCATGCTATAAGTGATATTGAAATCGAGAAGTCAAATATAATGCTTATTGGTCCCACTGGTTCTGGTAAGACTTTGCTAGCCAAAACACTTGCTAAAGTTTCAGATGTGCCATTTGCTATGGCTGATGCGACAACTTTAACTGAGGCAGGTTATGTGGGTGATGATGTAGAAAGCGTGTTGTCGCGTTTATTACAAGCTGCAAATTATGACGTTGCAAAAGCACAGCGTGGTATAGTGTTTATAGATGAAATAGACAAGATTACAAGAAAATCTGAAAGCACTTCAATAACCCGTGACGTTTCAGGTGAAGGGGTCCAGCAAGCTCTGCTTAAGATTATGGAGGGTACAGTTGCTTATGTTCCGCCACAAGGAGGGCGAAAACACCCACAACAAGAGTTTATACAAGTGGATACTAGTAACATACTGTTTATTTGTGGAGGAGCTTTTGAAGGCCTCGATAAGATTATTGAAGCGAGAAAAAAGGGAACGTCAGTTGGCTTTGGAGCAGATATAAGTCAGTCTAAAGAGCAAAAGAAAAAGAATGCTTTACATGATGTTCAACCTGAAGATTTAATCAAATTCGGTTTAATACCCGAATTTGTAGGGCGGGTTCCAATAACTGCTGTTTTAGATGAGTTGGATCATGAAGATTTAATACATGTGTTG
Source organism: Trichonephila clavata (assembly GCA_019973975.1). Classification (NCBI taxonomy): domain Eukaryota; kingdom Metazoa; phylum Arthropoda; class Arachnida; order Araneae; family Nephilidae; genus Trichonephila; species Trichonephila clavata. The sequence continues at coordinate 95,779 of BMAO01018044.1, read as the reverse complement.
ACAGAGCCAAGGAATGCACTAATAAAACAGTACAAAGCATTGCTTGCGTTTAGCAAAGTAAACCTTGAGTTTTCAGATGAAGCAATATCAGCTATTGCTAAAAAGGCTATAAGCTATAAAACAGGTGCAAGAATGTTACGTGCTATCTTGGAGTCACTTTTGCTTGACGTTATGTATACAGCTGGAAACGGAGATTTTGAAGGTAGCACTATAGTAATCACTAAGAAAATGGTAGAATTAGGAAAAGCAACGGTTAATCATAATAATAATGGCAATGTTATAACGGTTAATGATTAATTTGAGGCATATATTATGAACATTGAACGTGCTGTGAGCTCTAGTTTTACTGCATTGCCAGTATTACCTTTAAGAGATGTAGTAATTTTTCCAAATATAATGGTGCCTTTATTCATAGGCAGAGAAAAATCTGTTAATGCACTAGAATATGCAACAAGTAGTAGTAATCACCAAAATGAGATTTTTCTTGTAGCACAGAAAGATGGCTCTGTTGATAATCCAGAGCCTGAAGATCTTTATGAAGTAGGTGTGTTAGCAAGCATTGTACAACCGTTAATAAAATTACCTGACAATGCAGTAAAAGTTATAATCCGGGGGATAAGAAGGGGAAGAGTTGTAGAATATATTAGCTCTCATACTTTATTACAAGCCAGGGTAGAGTTAGACAATCATTATAAAGAAGATGAAGACAATATTGATTTAGAAGCTTTAAGGCGGTCTGTTGTAGACGCGTTCGATAGCTGGTGTAAGCTAAACAAGAAAAATCAACCCGAGGTTGCCATTAACTCCATTGATCAAATCAAAGAAGTTGATCAACTTGTAGACACGGTAGCTTCACATTTAAATATAAAAGTATCGGATAAACAAAGCATACTTGAGGCTTATGACCCAAAAGAGCGTTTAAAAAAAGCTTTTGCTTTTATTGAGGGAGAAATAAGTATTTTGAACGCACAAAACTGTTTATATAAGACAATTAAATCGCAAGTTGAAAGCACTCAGAAAGTTTACTACCTTAACGAGCAATTGAAAGCTATACAGAAAGAATTAGGCGAATTTGAGAATGGTGATGAAGGGAATATACTCAATGAATTTGAAAAAAAGATAAATGAAACAAAGCTTTCTCAGGAAGCAAGAGAGAAAGCTATAACTGATTTGAAGAGATACAAGAAAATGAATCCCATTTCTCCTGAAGCTACAGTTATATCTAGTTACTTGCATTGGTTGCTTGAGTTGCCATGGGGAAAGTACAAAGATGCAAAAATTAACTTAAATGCAGCTAAAAAAATCTTAGATGAAAATCATTATGGCATAGAGAAAGTAAAAGATAGAATAATAGAATTTTTAGCGGTATTAAAAAGAGTAAAAGAGATAAAAGGTCCTATACTTTGCTTAGTTGGACCGCCCGGTGTTGGTAAAACTTCTTTAGCTAAGTCTATGGCAAGAGCAGTAGGAAGAGATTTTGTTCGCATAGCTCTTGGTGGTGTGCGTGATGAGTCTGAGATACGAGGGCATAGGAAAACTTATATTGGCTCAATGCCTGGTAAAATCATTCAACACATGAAAAAAGCTAATTCATGCAACCCGCTTTTTCTGCTTGATGAAATAGATAAGATGGGTTCTGATTCGCGTGGCGATCCTGCATCTGCATTACTTGAGGTTTTAGATACTGAGCACAATAAACACTTTACGGATCATTACTTGGAAGTTGAGTTTGATCTTTCAAGTGTAATGTTTGTAGCTACGGCAAACAGCTTAAATTTGCCACATCCTTTGCGTGATAGGATGGAAATTATACAATTGTCCGGGTATACTGAAGATGAAAAAATCAGTATTGCTACACACCACCTTATTCCGAAGTTAAAGAAGGAGCATGGTTTGTATCAGAAGGAATGGGACATAACTAGTGAGGCGTTATACGAGTTGATACGTTTATATACACGTGAAAGTGGTGTGCGGAGTATGGAAAGGGAGCTTGCAAAGCTCATGAGAAAGGCAGTTAAAGAGATATTAACTGATAAAAGTAAGAAAATATCTGTAAAAGCTAACAATCTACAAGATTATTTAGGGGTACATAAATATACCTTTGGTATTGCAGAAAACGAGAATTTGGTCGGAATAGTCACTGGACTTGCTTATACTGAGACAGGTGGTGATATTTTAATGATAGAATCAGTTCTGATTCCAGGCAAAGGAGAAATAAAATACACAGGAAAGCTTGGAGAGGTTATGCAAGAATCTATAAAGGCTGCGTACAGTTATATTCGATCAAATTGCTTATCTTTTGGTATAAAGCCTGAAAAGTTTCAAAATAATGATATACATTTGCATGTACCAGAAGGTGCTGTACCAAAAGATGGGCCTTCTGCTGGTGGTGCAGTGTGCACGTCTATTGTTTCTCTTATGACAAATATACCAGTTAACAAAAATGTTGCTATGACAGGCGAAGTGACATTGCGTGGTAGAGTTTTAGCTATCGGGGGCTTAAGAGAAAAATTGCTTGCAGCGCTCAGAGGATCAATCAAAACTGTGATTATACCAAGTGAAAATGAGAAAGATATGCAAGAGATTCCGGCAAGCATCAAAGAGGGGATCAACGTAGTTTTTGCTAAGAATATTGATGAAGTTATGAAAGTTGCTTTAATGCACCCTACTACTCCAATTGATGGTGATAATAATCAAAATAGTGTGCCTTCCTCTATAGAAAATAAAGATGATACTTTTCCTATGTCGGAAACATTGAAGCATTAGATTAAGAAGATATTATACAATCTCCATTTCTCTTTTGTCCGGCAAAAATCCACCAACTTGTGCATCCCACAGAATTTTATACATTCCACTTTTATCGAGCAATGCTTGGTGCGTGCCGTCTTCTATAATCTTACCCTGGTCAAACACTAAAATACGATCCATATGTAAAAGTGTAGACAAGCGATGGGCTATTACTATTGTAGTTTTGCCTTGCATCAACCCCCATAGAGACTTTTGAATATCACTTTCAGTCACAGAATCAAGTTGTGAAGTTGCTTCATCTAGAATTAATATAGGGGCATCTTTTAAAATAGCTCTGGCAATTGCGATGCGTTGCCTTTGTCCTCCTGAAAGTTTTACACCTCTTTCGCCAACGAGTGACTCATAACCCTGGGGTAATTTTGAAATAAATTCATGGGCATGCGCACGTTTGGCAGCCTCTACCACTTCATCATCACTAGCATCTGCTTTGCCGTAGCGAATATTTTCCATCAGAGTCCTATGAAAAAGCGATGGATCTTGTGGGATCATTGCGATTTTTGCACGCAAAGAATCCTGCGTAACATTACAAATATCTTGATCATCTATGAGAATTGCACCATCAGTTACATCGTAAAGCCTTAATATCAGGTTTACAAATGTTGATTTACCACCACCAGAATAACCAACAAGTCCTACTTTTTGGCCAGATTTAATTATTATGGATTTGTTTTCGAATAGAGGTTCTATGTCCTTATAGTGAAATTTAACTTTATCAAAAGTAATTTCCCCTTTTTTAATGACCAGATCTGCTGCATTTGGCTGATCTTGGGTTTCAGGGATTGAAGTAATCGTTCTTAAAGCTTGAGTAATCCTTCCCCATGATTTAGAGAATTGTGAGAAGTATGTGGCTATTGTCCAAAGAAAACCAGCTACTGAAGTATTAATAGTCATAACAAAAGCAAAATCTCCAATAGTAATTAATCCTTGTTCTCTTCCTTTAACCAAGAAATATAAGTTAAGCACTTGCATGATCCAAAATAATAAGCCGTAGAAAGTGAAAATCCATATATATAACCACTGAAGTTTTTGCTCTGCTTTAACAGCTTGGCTATAAGTAGATTGCAAAGATAATTTTTCTTGGTATTTGCTTGCAAACAACCTTACAGAGATGATATTTGAGAATACATCTACCATTTTACCAGTAATACTTGAGCCAAGCTCCGACCATGCATCTGCAAGATGCGTTATCTTTCCTGCAAGTAAGAGGGAAGAAAGAACAAACAGTGCTGACCAAGTTAACATTAGTAAGGCAAAATTGATATTTACTTGCCACAAAAAATAAATTCCAATGCCCAGTGCTAACGCACGGGCAAAAACCCTATCAGCAACAATTTGTACGATATCGGGAATATAATTTGTCAAATCGTTGACCTTGTTGGCAAGGCTGCCAGAAAAGTTATTTTGGTAGTAGCTATTATCTTGATTTAATAACCTGACAAGACTTGATTCAGCGATGTTTTTACGAAGATTAGGAACCATCTTAATTTCAAAAAAATAGCCGTACAATCTTTGAAGACACTCAAGTAAAAGTAATATTAGTACGTAGAATATGGCAGGAGTTGCTATATTACGAAAAAGATTATCTGCATCTGATGTTGAAACACGATCTATAATGACTTTTATTAAGTATGGATTAAAGGAAATATCGATAGCCCAGACTAATCCTGTCAGCAATACTATTCCAATATGAAGCAGAAATGGACGCAGCATTTTCAGGATGAAAGATATGACTTGCTTTGTTGTTATGTCATTCATTTGAACTACGTATATCAATTTGAAAAATGTACACTGTCTTGTATTATAGTACCTAAAAGTAAGAAAGACCATGCTCAACATACAAAATAACGCTACACTTTGCAAACAGTGGATATTCTTAGCAGTATGTGCCCTTGCTTGCTCTGGATTGTTGTCAATAATTGTTATTTTTTTACGATTGCCTTTTATCTCCTCTCTTGTTCCTTCTGCACAATATATCTTTGATAATGCGCTGGTGATACACGTGAACTTGTCAATTTTGGTGTGGATGTGCTCTATAATATCTCTGCTCTTTATCATAAACCTACAAAATACCAATATTTGGTTTAACTTTTCATGGGTTCTATCAACCCTTTCGATGCTGCTCATGTTTGTATCTGCATTCGTTCCAAACACTGAAGTTATCAAAAGTAACTATATTCCCGTGTTACAAAACAAATTATTTTTACTTGGACTCAGTTTATTTATTGCCAGCATATTAATAAATGCAGTTCTTGCATATATGTCAAATAAGCAAGCCTCATACCTCTGCATGGGACAAATTGGACTGGTTATTATACTTGTATCGTCATTTCTTTGCTTTGTTTTAGCATATCAAAATATGCCTCCAGGTCTATATCACTCAGATAAGAATTTGTTTTACGAATATCTCTTTTGGGGAGGCGGACATTTATTGCAGTTTGCTTTTACTCAAGGAATGTTTTTAGTCTATTTAATAATGTTAAGCGATGCTAGTTTAGCTTCAAGCAATAAAATTACTATTTTACCACTATTTATAAACACAATTTTGGCTATGGGTGCATCGTTTATATATTTTGTTTATCCAGTTGATAGTGCCAAGTTAATACATTTTTTTACTTGGCATATGAGGATTGCTGGAGCAGTTTTGCCGTGCTTTTTGATAATATTAATGTGCTGCAACATCAGGACTTTTACTAATGATAAAAGCAACTATTTATTACATTCATTTTTATTGTTCATTTATGGAGATGTGCTTGGAGTGCTGACTATTGAAGGAAATGTCACCATTCCTGCTCATTATCATGGTTCTGTAGTTGGGATCACTATAGCTTTTATGAATTTCATTTATTGGCTGTTACCTAAATTAAACTTTAAAGAGGTAAAAAGTTCCATGGTAAGATTACAGATTTATGCGTACAGTGTGGGGCATTTTCTCCATATTACTGGACTTGTATGGCTTGGTGGATATGGTGCCTTAAGAAAAGTTGCAGATCTGCCAAGTATTTCATCAATGTTGGCACGTGCTTGTTTTATTGCGGGTGGAGCTATATCAGTTATTGGTGGAATGTTGTTCGTAATAATTGTGCTTTTACATCTGTTAAAAGGCAAAGCGCGTACCAACTAACCCATAGAAAAGAAAAAACTTACTTGACAAACTCCGCCAGCCCCCTTGTTATGACAATAAGGGTATTTATGACTCAAAACTTGTTTTTGACCTGCAGGCTCAATGACAAAATTCAGTAAAAAACTCAGGTATTTTTTGGCGGATTACATAAAATTATAGCCGCTGCATGTCTTTTAAATTTTTTCTACATTCAGCCAAACCGCGCTTAAACTAAGCGTCAGCACATTATTACAGCGCCACTTACAGTAATATGGAGTCAAAACTCCCACCACGGGGCTTCTTTTGCCTTTTTTTTCTGCCTGGTAAATTTCTTAATGTTTGTAGCTAAAGCAATTTTAGAGACCGAAAATGGTGTCATTCCAGCGCGTGACGCTGGAATCTAGTCTTTATTATGCAGCCACTTATTTAAAGTTAAGTTTTCTGGATCCAAGTAGTCAAGCTACTCGGATGACACCTTGACAATCGTCATCCTGCTACGTGTTAGCGGATGAGATACCGCGAATGAATCGTGGTATGACGTAGGATTGCTGTCATCCCGCTACGTGTTAGCGGGATCTATGTGAGATACCGCGGCAGTGTGACGGTTCGCGGCGGAATGACGATAACCTCGTCATTCCGCTACTCGTTAGCGCCGTGGCGGTATGACGTCTTAGCTATAGTTAACAATAGAAGCAAAACTCATCCTTTTGAAAGAGGAGGAGATTTTTCTGGATCCTCAGCGGGGATTGATGGGAATGTTCAAAAAAGTGTGTCAAACCGAAAAAAAAGTAATAAATTGATATAAAAAAATGGAGGTTTGAAAATGAGTCAGAAAGTAGTGAACAGAACTACCGGATTGGTAGATTATAAAGAGTTGGAAACAAATATCCTGTCGTCTATACGAGAAGGAAGACCGTTGACAGGAAGGGACGGAGCATTAACACCGTTTATAAAAAAGCTGCTGGAGGCGAGTCTAGAAGGTGAAATAGAAAACCACTTGTTAGCTGAAAGCGAAGAAAATAATCGAAGAAATGGGAGAAATGGAAAGACTTTACGTACAAGTGCAGGGTCATTTGAGCTTTTGACACCAAGAGATAGAGAAGGAAGTTTCGAACCACAAATAGTCAAAAAAAGGCAAACAAACTTACATCCAGAGCTTGAAACGAAGATTTTGAGCACATTTGCCAGTGGTATGGGATACAGAGATATAGCATCGCATGTAGAGGAGATTTATGATCACAAAATATCTGCAGCAGAGATATCAAGTATTACCGACAAATTGCTACCGATAATCAACGAATGGCGTAGTCGTCCGCTGCAATCAGTATACCCGATAGTATTTATGGATGGGATGTTTTTTAAGGTCAAAGAGGATGGACATTGTGTAAGTAAATGTATGTACAATATATTGGGCATAGACCAAAATGGCAGAAAAGAAGTATTAGGTTTTTATTTGGCTGAAAGTGAAGGAGCTAACTTCTGGTTAGGAGTGCTAAATGACCTCAAAGAAAGAGGAGTAGAAGATATTCTGATTGCATGTGTAGATGGGCTAAAAAGCTTTCCTGCAGCTATAAATAGTGCGTTTCCTAAAGCAGAAGTACAGCTATGTATAGTGCATCAGATAAGAAATTCACTAAAATATGTATCCAGCAAAGATGTGAAAGTTTTCATGAATGATTTGAAAAAAATATACCGTGCTACAAGTAAAGAAATTGCTGAAAATTACTTACTTGAGCTGGAAGAAAAATGGGGAGAAAAGTACCAATTGGTTGTAAAATCGTGGCAGAATAATTGGGAAAATTTGTCCGGTTATTTCAAGTATTCTGGCCCAGTTAGGAAGCTAATTTATACTACCAATCATATTGAGGGGCTACATAGGCAGATCAGAAAATTTACTAAAACTAAGGGCTCATTTACTAGCTTGTATAAACAGGTGTATTGTGCTATAAAGAAGGCAGAGGAAAAGTGGACGATGCCTATATCTGATTGGGCATTAACTATCTCTCAACTTGATATTTTCTTTCCTGCTAGATTGAAAATTGAGTTGAATTAAAAATGCGGTTTGACACACTTTTTTGAACATTCCCGGATTGATTTTGAATCTGATAATTCTGTATTTACCTTGATTGGCTCTAATGGAGTTTTCTGCTCTTCCGGTTTATCGTCTGGAATTGGAACAGGCCAATCCATAATGTTTTGCGGTATAACTTCTGCTTCTTTAGCTTCTTTTTGACCTGTTGAAGATGGTGTATCAACTCCTGCATTTTTAGTAACTTCTTGTTTTAGTTGTTTATTTTCTTCTTGTAATTGCTTTAAATTTTTCTTTAACTCGTCAATCTCTCTTATTTTTTGTTTTAATTGTTCAGATATAGTTAGTTTGTCTCTAGTCAATTTTTTGTTTTCTTGTCTTAACCCACTAGCTATTCTGCTTGAGTTGTTGTTTACAGCTTGTGTACCTTGGTCTTGCTGCTGCATGCTTGTTCCTCTACTTTCATATTCAACTTCAGTTTGAGTTGATGTAACTGCTGTCTCTTCCTGACCTTTTTCCTGCTGTAATATGTTCTGCAGTTGCTCTAGACTCTCTTTGACAGATGCCAGCTCTTCCTGTGTACACGTTAACATCCCTTCCTTTTCCTTAAGCTGTTGTTTAAGCTTATCTATTTCTGATTGTTGCTTTCTGAACGATGTTGAATCTGTACTTTTTGCTCTTAATTGTCTAAATAAATTTTCCTTTTCTTCTGCCAATTTTTCTATTTGCTCAGTCAGCTTATCTTTATTATCGATAAATTCAATCTCAGCTTGTTTTAGTTTACGGGTTAAATTTTCAATATACTCACTATCTTCGTTTTTTACTTCCGAATACTTTGCCCTTAAATCTTGAAGCTTTCCTTCTAATTTCTGGCTCTCTCTTACTATCTGCTGTATCTTTTCATCCTTCTGCTTAATTTCTTTTCTCAAACTCTCTATTTTCTCATTTTTCTCCACTTCTTCTATCTCATCTGCAAGAGACTTTTTACCTATACCAGATTGCTGAATTGTCATTTCTAAATCTTCTTTTTCTTTGTACAGTTGATTTAATTCCTTAACTAACTCTTGATTCTTTAATTGCTCTTTACTCATAAGTGACTCAATTAAAGTACCTTGCTCCTTTATTCTTTGATCTCTTTCAAATATCGCTCGCTGCTGTTCATTAACTTTATCTCTCAAGGAGTCACGTTCTAATCTTAGATCCTCAAGCTGCTTTGCCTGCGCTGCAAAATATTGAGCAATTGTTTCTTTTCCTTCCTCTAATTCCTCAATTTCATTTATAATTTTGTCTACTTTATCTTTTAATCCTTCTTGCTCATACTCTTCTTCATCACTAGACATATCATCCTCAAATATTTCATCTTCATCACTAAATTCACTAACACTAGAGAAAGAACTTCTACGTGAAGAAGGTGTGCTAGGAGAGGAATACCCACTGCTGCTTGATGTAGGTGAATGTGGTGATATATGTGGATCTTTTGTAAATATTTCCTCTGCTGGTACTTGCTGATCGTCTACACTCCTGGACATGTCAGTAAAAGCTTGATGCAGAGTTTTTCCATTGATAAAAACTTCTTTATTCTGTTCAACTAACTTTAATATTTTATCTTTTGTTTCCTCTGGTGTGAACTTTAAATCACCAAACTTTGGTTCACCAATGACACTTTGTATACCACTAGAATCCAATTTTACGGTCATGCTACAGTCTATGTTATTACCTTCAGAATCTTTAGCCTGCCAATTAATGGTCATTTCACATGAACCAGAGCCAGCAAGATCATAGTGCCTTTCACTGCCTTTTTTGGTTGCAGTTATTTGACTATCTTTCCCTAAAGATATGTTATAAACCTTACCTTCACTGCTGGCCCTTAAAATATTGCTAATTTCTATTGATTTTTCTTCATTTTCAAATCTAATTTTGAAATCATTATCTTTTGTTGAATACGCTAAGAAATTTTGACCATATAGAGGCAACTTAAGTTCTTTATGCGTTGCATCTATTGATTGCTCAAATTTTTGGAACTCCTTTTCCCACTTTAAATTTATCTGTCCTGTAATGTCCTCATCTTTGCGTAAAGGACCAATAAAGTACCAGATTAAATTTTCTTCCTCCAGTCTTTTGATAAAATCCTGAAGATCGTTGCAAGATTCAATGACATTTAAAGTATCATTTTTCTTTTGTTCATCTACATCTAAACTTTGACTTTCAGCTATAAATACATTTTCGTTTTCCTCTGGCATAATTTTACACTTTTAGAAATATACTATAATATTAACAACTTTAATTAAAAAATCAACTAATTGTGTGGGTAAATGAAGAAGAAACTTGAGCACTTGTCCATTATGTTATATAGTAGTTACTCCTTAAGCAGTGCAGTATGGACAATACCATTATAAGAAAATACGATATTAGAGGTATAGTAGGCAAAGACTTGCAGATTAATGATGGGTACGAGATAGGTAGAAAGTTTGGCCAAACCGTAGCTAGTGTTTGTGTCGGCTACGACAGCAGAATAGATTCACCAGGTATAGAAAGAGAATTAATTAGGGGCTTAACTTTATCCGGTGCAAATGTTATACGCGTTGGACTATGCTCTTCACCTATGCTTTACGCTGCAACACAAATCACACAGGCGGATCTTGGTATCATAATAACTGCCTCTCATAACCCCAGCGAATATAATGGCTTTAAATTTTTTAGTAATAAAAAAGTCTTCTCAGATCAAGAGATAAAGGAAATTATAAGCAGTCCAATTAAAAACAGCACAAGAATTGGAAGCTTAATTAACATAAATATATATAGTGAGTACATTCGCATATTAAAAAGTGCAGTGAAGAACGATACTACACAGAAATTAAAAATAGCCTGGGATTGTGGAAATAGTCCAGCAAGTGGAATTATAAGGTGTATTGAAAAGATCTTGCCTGGTCATACGCACATCGTAACCAATAACTCTATAGATGGGGCATTTCCACTGCATGATCCAGATCCCATAGAGGAAAAAAATCTTGCTCAATTAATTGACATTGTGAAGGAATATGGATGTGATCTTGGCATTGCGCTAGATGGCGATAGCGATAGGGTGCGCTTAATTGATAATAAAGGCAACGTTGTTTCCAATGACCATTTATTTATAATTTTTGCACGTGAAGTGTTGGAGGAATATCCAGAAAGCAAAGTTATTGCTAACGTAAAAATGAGTATGAAAGTGCATGATTTTGTTAGCAAGTTAGGAGGGCAAGTTATTACCTGCGCTACTGGACATTCACTAGTTAAGAAGAAGATGGTAGAGGAAGAGGCAAGGTTTGCTGGTGAGTTAAGCGGGCACTTCTTCTTTTCTGAGCTAGGTTTTGATGATGGGCTATATTCTGCTGTTAAAGCAGTTGACATTTTGCTTAAGAAAAACCAAAGCCTATCTCAGGTGATTGAGGATTTACCGAAGTTATATATCACTCATGAAGTAAAGATTGTAGTGAAAGATGAAAAAAAATTTCAAATAATTGAATCAATAAAGAAAACACTAGAGAAGCAAAATATTGTATTTTCAGATCTTGATGGTGTTAAAGTAACCGATAATAAAGGTTGGTGGCTTCTTAGGGTATCAAATACGCAAAACTGCATTACAGCAAGATGCGAAGGAGAGACTTTAGAAGGTTTTGAACTTACTAAAAAGGTTTTGTTCCATTACATTGATGAAGCAAGGTCTTTAAATTGTAGCTGCTCATAGAAAAATTAACCCTATCTCTTAAATAGAGCCACTTAAGGTGGCTGCTCTTGAAAACCGATTTCGAAGGACCTTCCTTCATCTTCAATAAAACAAACATTACTTTGTTTGTTACTGCAGCACACCATTATTCTTAGGGTCGAGAAATTTAGAAAGAGCCATAAAAAAATTTTTAAATGTATCTTTATATTATATATTCTTATTGGTAATAATTTGTCATCTTTTTTGTTAACTTTACTGATGTTGCCAGAAGGAACGTTGTTGCCAAATTTTGTAAAATTTATTATCCTAAGGTTTCAAGTCCTCACAGGTTTATTGGAACTATATGTACAATATGTTTATCAGTGAAAATCCGGAGAAAATGATGGGGGAAAAGTTAATACATTACTTTAGCCAGGGTAAATGCGAAGGCAATGCAGAAATGAAAAATCTGCTGGGAGGGAAGGGGGCAAATTTAGCAGAAATGTGCAATGTTGGCATTCCGGTTCCACCTGGTTTCACAATTTCCACCTCTGTTTGTCAGGCCTACTGTCAGGATAATGAATTGTCTAACGACCTACGTAACGAGATCAAAAACTACATGGCGATGCTCGAAAATGACATCGGTTGTAAATTTGGGGATTTAAATAATCCCTTATTAGTTTCAATACGCTCTGGTAGTGTTAGTTCAATGCCGGGCATGCTTGATACTATTTTAAATGTTGGCCTAAATGATGAAACCGTTGTTGGGCTTGCAAAAAAAAGTGGCGAACGTTTTGCTTACGATAGCTACTGCCGTTTCATCATGATGTACTCCAATGTTGTACTACAGCTTGACCATCACCTATTTCAAGATGTTGTTGATGATAAGCAGCAAAAGAGTGGAGCAAAAAGCTTAGCTGATCTTGATGTTGATGTTTTAAAGAGAATTGTTGACGATTTTAAAAAGATAGTATATGAAAAAACTGAGAAACATTTCCCGCAGAACGTTGAAGAGCAATTGTTAAACTCAGTTAATGCAGTATTTGCCTCTTGGAAAAATGATAGGGCTGTTTCCTATAGAAGAATACATAATATTCCTGAAAACCTTGGAACAGCGGTCAACGTGCAAGCAATGGTTTTTGGTAATTTAAATGATAATTCTGCAACTGGTGTGATATTTACACGAAATCCTTCAACTGGAGAAAAAAAGCTTTTTGGTGAGTTTTTGGTTAATGCTCAGGGTGAGGATGTGGTTTCTGGTGTTTATACTCCTATGCCAATTGACGGAGAGCAAGAAAACACCATGGAGAAGTTGCTGCCAAGTGTCTACCTGGAATTATGCGCGGTATGTGAAAAACTTGAAAGGCATTATAAAGACATGCAGGATATCGAATTTACTGTACAGGACGGTAAATTATGGATTTTGCAGACTAGGTCTGGCAAGCGCACGGCTGAAGCTGCTATTCGCATAATAGTTGATATGGTAAACGAAGGAACGATTACAAAAGAAGAAGGAATATTGAGAATTGATCCAAAAACTTTTGACAATTTATTGCATCCAGTTCTTGACGTTAAGAGTGACCAGAAAGTAATAGGGAAGGGACTGCCGGCTTCTCCAGGGGTTGCTTCTGGATATGTAGTGTTTAGTGCAAGTGATGCTGAAAAAGCTGCAGAGCAGGGTAAAAAAGTGATTTTAGTAAGGTCAGAAACGAGTCCTGACGATATTAATGGAATGAATGCTGCAAGTGGCATAGTAACAGCACGGGGAGGGATGACCTCGCATGCTGCTGTTGTAACCCGTGGAATGGGTAAGCCATGCATTTGCAGTGTGAGTGGACTTTATATCAATAAAGATGGAACTTTCTTTTCTGTGGGGGATACAAAAGTAAAGAAAGGTGAACCAATTACTATCAACGGAGGAACAGGGGAGGTTATGCTTGGCATTCTCCCTACAATTTCACCTGAATTATCGCAAGAATTCAAAACAATAATTAACTGGATAGATGAAATCAAAACGATCAAAGTGAGAGCGAACGCTGATACCCCAAAAGATGCAAAAATTGCGAAAGAATTCGGTGCAGAAGGTATAGGCTTGTGTCGCACGGAACATATGTTTTTTGCTAGCGATAGAATCGAATTCATTCAAAAGTTGATAATAGCTGACGATGAAAATGAAAGGGCAAATGCGCTCATTAAACTGGAAGAAATGCAAAAGTCTGATTTCAAAGAAATATTTTCTATTATGGAGGGCAGGGAAGTCACTATACGGTTGCTTGATCCACCCTTACATGAATTTTTACCCAATAATCAGTCTACTATAGAAAAAATTGCTAAATCGTTCAATAAGTCAGTTGAATCAGTAAAAAGTAAAGTAGCACAGTTATCAGAAAAGAACCCAATGCTTGGCCATCGAGGTTGTAGACTTGCCATTTCTCATCCTGAAATATATAGCATGCAGATTAGGGCAATACTTAGTGCTGCAAATGAGTTAAAAAAGGAAAAAAGTGTAGAAATCAAGCCTGAGATCATGATCCCTTTTATAATGAATGAGAAGGAATTTATTCTGATATGCGAGCTAGCAAAGAAAGAATCCTCTGTCATCTCAGCTGGGATCCAGACGCAGATTCCAGCGTCACGCGCTGGGATGACATCAGACAAGGCTTATTCAATTGGAACGATGATAGAACTACCAAGAGCAGCACTGATTGCTGATAAGTTAGCAAAACATGCAGAGTTTTTTAGTTTTGGCACTAATGATTTAACGCAAACAACCATGGGGCTTTCAAGAGATGATTCAGTTAATTTCCTCGATTCTTATAAGGAAAGCAATATATTTGACAATGATCCATTTGAAGTGCTGGACACCGAAGGGGTAGGGGAGTTAATCAAGATAGCCATTGAAAGAGGCAAACAAACCCGAAAAGAAATAAAGCTGGGTATATGTGGAGAGCATGGAGCAGATCCAAAATCTATAGAGTTTCTCATCAAGTCAGGGGTGGATTATGTTTCATGCTCACCCTATAGAGTACCGGTTGCAAAGTTAGTGGCAGCACAGTTTAGTGTAAAATCTAAGTTTGTTGGGTAAGTGAGAAATATAGCAATAATATAACCACTGGTGATTTTCCTCACTTAGACAACTGTGTCAAGCGCTGGCTACTTAACCGTCATACCGCTGCGGTATCTCTTAGCCGCTAACACATAGCGGAATGACGAAGATGCCACCGCGAACGTCATACCGCCGCGGCGCTAACAAGAGATCCAGCTAACAAGTAGCGGGATGACGAATTGCTTAACCGTCATACCACCGCGAACCGTCATACCGTCGCGGCGCTAACAAGAGATCCCACTAACTCGTAGCGGAATGACGAATTGCTTAACCGTCATACCACCGCGAACCGTTATACCATCACGAACCGTCATACCGCGATTCATTCGCGGTATCTCATCCGCTAACAAGAGATCCAGCTAACAAGTAGCGGGATGACGAATTGCTTAACCGTCATACCACCACGAACCGTCATTCCGCCGCAGACCTTCATTCCGCCACGAACCGTCATACCGCGATTCATTCGCGGTATCTCATCCGCTAACAAGAGATCCAGCTAACAAGTAGCGGGATGACGAATTACTTAACCGTCATACCACCACGAACCGTCATTCCGCCGCAGACCTTCATTCCGCCACGAACCGTCATACCGCGATTCATTCGCGGTATCTCATCCGCTAACAAGAGATCCAGCTAAGAGCTTGTCCGCAAACCATAAAATTCAAGCATATTCCCTCTTTAACATCAATCTATTCATAGCCAGATATATAAAATTTTCAGTAGATGTTGTCAGCAAATCATATTCTTTCGATAGCCTTGTATCTTGAAAAAAGCATCTAATGCTTTAAGCTTAAGCACTAGATGGAGAAGGGAAAAACTCTGTTGCTAGCCTTAGATATAAAATCTGTATAGGAGACAAGAGTTCCCTTCTCAAAGTATAGGCTGGACGGTATCGTAGAAAAACCTAAATGGTTCTAATTCTGTATTCACAAGGTTAGCCCTACTTTTCATTTTAAATAGTAACGTATGGGGTTATATATGATCAACAACTTTTTGGGCATAGACATATCAAAAGATCGCTTTGATGTTTATCTCTCATTCATAAGTAAAAAAGGAAAACGTGAAACTAGGAAAAGAAGCTTTAAGAACGATGATAATGGGTTTCAAGGTCTACTGAACTTTCTACAAAAACATAACGTAGAACAAGTGAAAGCTTGTATGGAAGCTACTGGTTGTTATAGCGAAGCTTTGGCTGAATTTCTACACAATTCTGGATATTTTGTTAGTGTTGTAAATCCTTATTGTATTAAATCTTATGCGAGGAGTAAGCTTGTAAGACAAAAGAATGATCAGACCGATGCAGAAATTATTGCTGATTATTGCCAAAGACAGGAACCTTCTCGTTGGACACCACCTTCTCCTGAAATGAAAAAATTAAAACATCTTTATCGTTGCTCGGTTGCGTTAAAAGATGAGTTAACATTAGTAAATAACCACTTAGAAAAAAAAGAGAGACTTCCCAAAGAAGTTGCAAATGCTTGGGAAGACCTTGCAATGAATATAGCTCAAAAAATAGAAACAATAAAAAACTCCGTACGTGAACTATTAAATCGACACAAAGAATTGTTGGAAAATTTTCAACTTCTATTGACTATTCCAGGCATAGGAGAAGAATCAGCAACAGCTATTTTAGCTGAAGTTCCTGACACAAAGGCTTTTAGAGATGCCAGGCAATTGGCAGCATATGCAGGAGTTATACCGAGAAATATAACATCAGGTTCCTCTGTATATGCCAAACCCAGATTAAGTAAATCAGGTTCACGAACACTACGTAAGGCAATGTATTTTCCTGCTATAGTAGCTAAAAATCACAATCCTATTATTATGACTTTTTGCAAGAGATTAAAAGAAAAAGGCAAGCATAATATGGCCATTGTGGGAGCTGCGATGCGTAAGTTACTCCATATTGTTTTTGGTGTTCTAAGTTCAAAGAAGGCTTTTGATTCAGACCATATCAAAAACTATAGGGCTAAAAGGTTGGCTGAAGGTTTAGGCTCTGTGAACAAAATTTTAGAGAAGCCATATGAGAGAACCAACGAAGTTTAAAAAACCCATAAAAACCTCAGCAGTCTTGTCGAATCGAGAAAAAATCCGTCTAAAGTTCTTGATTTTTCCAAAGAAGCATTCAATCAAATGCCGCTCTTTATAAAGATGTTTGTCGTAGTTTCTCTGCACTTTTCGATTCCTCTTTGGTGGAATCACAGCTTTACACTTTCTGTTCTCAAGGCTGGCTACAAAAGAATTGCTGTCATAGCCCTTATCAGCTACTACAATGGAGTTAACGATATTTTCAGTCAGCGTTTCAGCTTGTGTAATTTCGTTCCTCTGACCTGGTGTGAGAACAAATTTCAGTGGATTACCAAGTGCATCAACAGTAGCATGAATCTTTGTTGTGAAGCCACCTTTGCTGCGTCCTAAAGCTTCTTGATTCGCAGAGTTTTTCTTATATCCAGCAGAACAGGCATGAGCTCTCACGATTGTTCCGTCAATTATGTGCACTTCCAAATCTGGCTCTTGTGTATATTTAAGCAACTTTTCCCAAATTTTCTTTTCACACCACTTTTTAAATCGCCTGTGTATACTTCTGTAATTGCCATATATTTTAGGCAAAAGCCTCCACTGGCAGCCACTTTTGGCCATGTACCACACTGCTTCCACAAATATTCTCAATTTCTTTTCATTCTTGCTGTGTATTCCTTTCATGCTTTTCAAAAAACTAAAAATTTGTTTCCAATTTCCTTCTTTTATATAATATTCCATTCGGTAGTTTCTCTATTATAGCTAAGTTAAACTACCAGTTCTTACTACATTTTTCCTTATTTTTTCATGACGAAATTTTGTTCACAGAGCCTAGTGCTTTAAAATCAAAAAATGCTTTCTATCACATCTTATGTGAAATAGTATCTTACACAAATTTATTGAATGTAGTTGGTTAGTGGATATGTTGATAAGTAAATTTCTGCTGTCTTATATGTAACTAATTTACTTATCAACATATCCACTAACTATAATCTGTGTACTGCTACACAGGATGTAAATTGAAAGTATTTTTTGATTTTATGATGTAACTTGAGCAATTTTTATAATTTTTTTGTTGACTGGTGAGACGGTATCTCCTATTCCTATTTATCCAAGCAAAAGTCCTTTCTACAACCCACCTTCTCGGCTGCACTTTAAATCCTGGCTCCACTTTTGGTAATAGCTCTGGTGGTGTATCTTTATGCACCCAAAATCTGCTCGGAGGCCTTTTGACAATTTCAATTTCTATAGACCTGCTGCGAATCAAGCGATAAAAAAAAGGGAAGGAGGGTGAATAAAATCAAGGTTAACTAAAAGGCGTGCTTAAGATTTACAATACCAGCAATAATATTGAACCTCAGGTTATATTTTTTCTGAAAATTGCGATAAACATTCGACATAATTTTAAATATCTTTATCTCTCGGATCTTATTTTCTACTCTCATTCTAAATGATGCTAATCTTCTATTATGCTCTTTCTGCTCTTGAGTTAATGGCTTTTTACGATACTTTTTATATGGAATTATAACATTGCTTTGCAATTTTTGCCAACCTTGATATCCAGAATCGGCATGTTTTATGCTATCAAGTGGTAAATATTTTTCTTGTTTCCTTATGCGAAAATCACTAATTCTACCACGGTATGACTTTGACACTGATAAAATTCTTCCTCCTTCTTCGATAATAATCTCAGTTTTCATAGTGTTGGTTCTTTTTTTTCCTGAATATGATTTCTTCCGTTTTTTACTATCTTCTGGTCTCTGTATTTGCTGTTCTGTAACATCAGCCAAAATCTTCAGTGTTTTTTCTGGCGTCATACTTCTATCTTTTGTGATAGTAACTTTTTTGGCAAGTAATGGCTCTATTTTCTTCAGTAACCTACACACATTTGCGTTGTGCACATTGAACAGGCACCCTAAAAATCTGTGTGTTATGTAAGTGCGATAGTACAAAATTACGCAAAATAACTTATCTTCCAGAGTTGGTAGTTGTGATCTTCTACCATGGCACTTTTTTTGTTTTTCAAGTTTTTCCCACTCAGACCTCACTTTTTCCACCACCTTTTCGAACTCCTCTACAGTTAAACCTGTTATATTACGAAAGTTTCTTGGATGTTTCTTTATGTTATAGTAACTAAAGCTCATTTTTTTACCTTACTCAATCTGCTTATTCTTCTTTTACCTCTCTCACATCATTTTGTCATCACCTTTTGCAGCAGGTCTTATGTCATATTCTCTCTTTATGTGATCTTTTAAATCTTTTCCTTGATATCCCATATCACCCCACATCTTCCTAACATTAGTGTGTTTTTTCCTCATATTATCCAGCGCTATTTTCACACCATCTCTGTCATTTTCATTTGCAGCCCCGACATAACAACCGAGTATAAATCCTTGAGTATCTGTAATTATGTGTCTTTTTCTGCCTTTTACTTTTTTACTCCCATCATAACCTTTGACCCCCCTTTTTCTGTGGTTTTCACAGATTGACTGTCTACTATACATGCGCTTGGCTCCTTATTCCTTCCCATTTTTGACCTACTGTATTTACTAATATCATAGTTCATTTTCTCGAAAATTCCTTGCTTTTTCCATCTTCTAAATTGCTCATATACTGTCTTCCATAGTGGAAAATCATTTGGTAAATAGCGCCATTGGCATCCTGTACGTAGCACATAAAAAATTGCAGATAATACCTCTCTTTTGCTATGTTTCAGCGGCCTTCCTCCTTTCTTGTATGATACTCTAAAGTGTTTCTCTATTAGCAACCACTCTCTTTCACTTAGATCTGTTGGATACTTCTTTCTCATTTCTAATCCCATTTTTAAAACTCATATACTATCCCTTTTCTTGTTTGCGGACAAGCTCTAACAAGTAGCGGGATGACGAATTGCTTAACCGTCATACCACCGCGAACCGTCATTCCGCCGCAGACCGTCATCCCGCCACGAACCGTCATACCGCGATTCATTCGCGGTATCTCATCCGCTAACAAGAGATCCAGCTAACAAGTAGCGGGATGACGAATTGCTTAACCGTCATACCGCGATTCATTCGCGGTATCTCATCTGCTAACAAGAGATCCCGCTAACAAGCAGCGGGATAACGGTTGTCGTTTAGCTATAAATGTTTAAGAAATTTACCAAATGAAAAAAAAGGCAAAAGAAGCCCCGAGTAGCGAGTTTTGACTCTATATTACTGTAAGTGGCGCTGTAATAATGTGCTAACGCTTAAAATAAGCGCGATTTGGCTGAATGTAGAAAAAATAAAAAAGACATGCAGCCGCTATAATTTTATGTAATCCGCCAATAAATACCCTGAGTTTTTTACTGAATTTTGTCATTGAGCCTGCAGGTCAAAAACAAGTTTTGAGTCATAAATACCCTTATTGTTATGATAAGGGGGCTGGCGAGGCTTGTCAAGTAATTCCGTTTCTTATGGGTAAAAAAAAGAGAAACTCTAAGTTGCAGCCGCACAATGTTTCTCTTTTCTGCTGTTGATGATTATTTCGCCTATTGTAACTGCTGCTAAAATAAAGCAATAATATACTTTTGTTAATAAAGAAACAGGTGATACAGAAGCTACACTCCCTGCTAGCAATAGTTGGGAACCATAAGGTAAGATGCCTTTTGTAGCACAAGCAAAAACATCTAATAAGTATGCACTGCGGTATGGTACAATATCGTGTTTCTGTGCGAGTCTTTTTGCAATGCCACCACTTAGTAAAATAGCAATTGTATTATTGGCAACTAAGGTAGTAAACATAGAAGCAATTCCTGCTATCACAAATTCAGCTTTAGTTTTTGTGATATTGCTTTCATCGATAAGTTTATGCAACGCTTTTTGACCTTGTTTGTACATTATATGGCTCAAACCACCAATAAATAGCGCAAATATCACTATTTCGTTTACTTTTTTGAAACCGTCATACACGTCATGAGGAAATTGAATGATAGCATAGTCAAAAAAAGCTATTCCTAGCACACCAGCAATAATTATGTTTATAGTTATTGTTACTAAAGTGGTGACTTCAAGCAGCCCCATGATTATTAAAGAAATATAAGGAATAATTTTTATTATAGAATAATAATCTAAATTTGATATAGAAATAATTTTTGTACTACTTGAAATCACTGCCAGATAGGTGAGTGTTATAATACCTGCAGTAAATGCAACCTTAGAGTTTATTTTAAGTTTATCTTTTGCTGAAGCTCCCTGTGAAGAAACAGATGCAATGGTGGTATCAGATATCATCGAAAGGTTGTCACCAAATACAGCACCACCTACTACAGTTGCAGTTCCTATTTCAAGACCAAAAGCTCCACTTTTTGCCAGATTAACAGCTATAGGCACCATCAGCGTAACAACTCCCATAGATGTGCCAATTGCAGTTGAAATAAAAGCAGAAGCCAAAAATACTCCAGGCAGCAGTAATCTTGCTGGAAGAAAATTAAGAATTAAATTAGCAACAGTGTCTGCGCTACCAATTGATTGAGTAACCGCAGAAAATGCTCCAGAAAATAGAAAAATTAAACACATAGTAAGGGTGCTTTTGTCACCCATGCCCTCGATAACAGTATCGATGTTATGCTGAATTTTATTTGTACCACGTGAGACAGCAAAAAATAGTGCTGGTAATAAGCAGATTACTGGTGAAACCTGATGAAGTGGATTATCAGTTCCGATAAAAGAAAAATAAGCACCACTTCCAAGGTACAAGATTAAAAAAATAATCAAAGGGACAAAAGCCATCATTTTACTGTATCTCAAACTTATAACTATAACTAATTAAGTGGTTTTAAGCAAGTTTGGTTTTCACTAGTTTTGCAGAGGGTTTATATCTTGTGCTATACTTTATTTTATGTCATGCAAACAGTTGATATTAGCATGCATCCAAATAAAGTAATGGAGAATATAAAAACCATATTAGTAAAAGACGATAACGTTAGACTAGATAGGTACATCAGAAGAATCTTTCCTAATCTAAAGCAATCTGTAATTGAAAAATCTTTAAGGAAAGGATTAATCAAAGTTGATGATTGCAAAGCAAAGTCCAGTGATAGAGTAAATTCTGGGCAAACTATAACGCTGAAGCACTTGAATTATATTGAGAACACTAATTCTGATCGCAAATATAATGAAAAGTTAGTGAATCTACTAAGAGAGAACATATTATATGAAGACGAATATATACTAGCTATAAACAAACCCGCAGGGGTCATCGTTCAAGGTGGCGTAAAAGTAAAGATTAGCATTAGTGATTTGCTTGACCAAATAAGAGAGGGAGAAATATTTAAAATTGTCCATAGACTAGATAGGGATACGAGCGGAGTGATAATATTCGCACGCAATGCTAGTGTTGCCAGATACCTTATGGAAGAATTTAAAGGACGAAGAGTAAAAAAAACTTATTTAGCATTAACTTCTGGCATACCGAGTAAGGATAGTGGAACAATAGACTATCCATTGGTGAAAAAATATGTTTCAGGTCAAGAAAAAGTGGTCGTTGATGAAAATTCACCTCAGAATGCCACTACGCATTTTTCAATTATAGCAAAATTCAAACACAATGTTGCTTATTTAAAATTACAACCAATTACCGGCAGAACCCATCAGTTACGTGCACATTTAGCTCATATAAATTGCCCTATTCTTGGTGACGGTAAATATGGTGGTAAAAAAGCTTTTATTGATGGGGTAGCAAATAAAATTCACCTTCATTCGCATTCTTTATCTTTAAAATTACTAAACAATAAAGAAATCACTATCACCGCTCCTATCCCTAAGCACATTGAAAAGTCTATTGAAGTGCTATTTTTCGACTGAAACGATTTCACCAATCAACTTTTCTGTCTTTGGCTTTGATTTGAAGCACAGATATTAGGCTAATTAATGCGCAGGCAGTAAGATAAATGCCTGCTGCAAGTTTTGTTTCGGTTTTTTCTATAAGCCACATGCATATGGAAGGAGAAAGACCACCGAAAATTCCTGCAGATATATTATGTGCTAGGCTAAAACCTGTGCACCTAACTTTCGTTGGAAATAACTCACAGGCAAGAGAATTATATATCCCAAAAGATGCACCTATCGGCACACTTATCAACAGAAAAGTGAGCGTTACAATATAGTGATTATCATACGATAATAGCGAAAATGCCGGCAAACCGGCGCAAGCTAGAGCTACTAATGTAGGAATCATTACATTTTTTCTTCCAACTTTATCAGACAGTATTGCAAACAGCACTGCAGACGCTCCAAATGTAATTTCAACTATAATCCTTACTACATTTTTAATATTGATGCCTGAGAGAATAAGTTCTTTTACAGATATGTTGTAAAACATGATTGCTGAATAAACGATTGCATTTTGGGCGATACCAAGTCCAATTGCTATCACGAATGCTCTTTTGTAGTCTCTAATTAATTCCAAAAATGGTGAGTGAGATAAGCTTTTATTTTGATCGTGCACTTTATATGCTAAGCTCTCTTCCATTATATATCTTGTTAAAAAGCCTATTATGCCCATAATAGAGCAGAAATAGAAGGGCAATCTCCAGCCCCAAATTTCATAATTTTCACCTGTGAGTTTTTTACAAATAGCTATCATTACAAAACATATAATAGAACCAAGCGCGCCGCTAAAAGGCTTCATACTCCCTAAAAAACCTAGATTTTTTTTATCGCTTGAATGCTCTATTAAAAAGGCTGAGTTGATACTCGTTTCTCCACCTGCTGCCATTCCTTGCATGATTCTACATAATAGAAGTAGTATAGAAGAAAATATTCCTATTTCTTTATAGCCAGGTATAACTCCAATTACAGTAGATGGTATTGAAACTAATATCACTGAAGTAAGTAAAACTTTCCTTCTACCAGATTTATCTCCAATGTAGCCAAAAATGAATGCACCAAGTGGTCTAAATCCAAAGCCAACTGCAAAAGTACCAAGAAATTTAATTGTGCTTAAGTAATCACTTTCTGATGGAAAAAAAATGCTACTTATTGTGTGTGTTAAGGCCCCAAAAAGAGTTATTTCATACCATACAATCATGTTGCAGATTATGCCTGACAGTATTGCTTTTTGAATGTTATTCATGGTTTTTCAGTTTAATATAATCTAGTGTACTGCAGTCAATAACCTGCAAGGATAATTCACGTAAATGTCTATTGTCTACCTTGGAAGGAGCACCCATTAGAACATCTTCACCTTGCTGGTTCATAGGAAAACAGATTACTTCACGAATATTTGGCTCATCAGCAAGCAGCATAACCATTCTATCAACTCCTGGTGCTATACCGCCGTGAGGAGGAACGCCAAACCTGAATGCACGTACGAGTGCGCCGAATTTTGTATCGACTTCTCCCCGGCTATAACCTGCAATGGCAAAGGCCTTATACATGATATCCAGCTTGTTATTACGAATCGCTCCGCTTGACAGTTCTATTCCATTACAAACGAGATCATATTGGTAAGCAAGGATATCGAGTGGATTCTTTTCCTCTAAATCTTTCAGACCACCGTGTGGCATAGAAAATGGATTATGAAAGAAATCGATTTTTTTACTTTTATCGTCATATACAAAATAGGGAAAATCAATAACCCAACAGAACTTGAAGATATTATCATCTATAAGACTGAGTTCTGACCCTAAAAGAGTGCGCACTTTTCCTGCAATTGTTGCTGCCTCATTCTCTTTGTCAGAAGCAAAAAACACACTATCTCCAGGTCCTACATTCGTTACTTCTCTTATGTGGTTTAGCCTATTGTCATCGAGGAATTTAGCAATTGGGCCTTTCGCAGTACCATCTTTATCAAACGTTATATATCCAAGACCCTTAGCACCGAATTCTTTTTGCGCATGTTCTATCTTTTTATCAAAGAAGCTGCGTGGTTCCTCTGCTGTTTTAGGTGCAGGGATGGCTCTCACTACCATACCACGCTCAATATTGCTTTTGAAAATATTGAACCCTGAATCACGGAAAATTTCTGTAACATCGCTGATTAATAGTGGATTACGCAAATCTGGCTTGTCAGAACCATACTTAAGCATTGCCTCTTTGTATGTAATGCGTGGAAAATCTTTATCGACAGACTTGCGAGAAAATTTGGCGAACACTTTATATAAAGCAGATTCAATAACGTCAAATATGTCCTCTTGAGTCACAAAAGACATTTCAAGGTCTAGCTGGTAAAATTCCCCAGGAGAGCGGTCAGCCCTTGCATCTTCATCACGAAAACACGGTGCAATTTGGAAATATTTATCAAACCCTGAGACCATGAGCAACTGTTTGAAAATCTGCGGAGCTTGTGGCAATGCATAGAACTTGCCAGGATTTAGCCTGCTTGGCACTAGGTAGTCGCGTGCTCCTTCAGGAGAGGAAGCAGTGAGTATTGGAGTTTGAATCTCTAAAAATCCTCGCTCTATCATGAGCTTGCGGAGCTCTGCAATAATTTGTGAGCGCAAAATAATATTGTTGCGGGCTTTTTCACGTCTTAAGTCAAGAAATCGATATTTAAATCTCATGTTTTCTGGATATTCTTGCTCGCCGGTAATGCTTGCCAATATACTTCTTTCTTCTTTTGCTATTTCTTCATCAAAGTGGAACTCAACTTCCGACTCAACGCGCAAATTGTTGACTATCACCTCGATTTCTCCGGTAGAAATAGAGCTGTTTACCGTATCTTCAGTTCTAGCTTCAACTATTCCTGTAACAGTAATTACACTCTCCAATTTTAAATTTGATATCTCATCAAAAAAGTCTTTGTCATTATTAAATACTAGCTGAGTGATTCCATAGAAGTCTCTTAAATCAACAAAAATTAGGTTACCATGGTCGCGCTTACGATATAACCATCCAGAAAGAGTAACTTCCTTTTCTACGTCGTTCTTCCTCAGTTCATTGCACGTATGAGTTTTATAGCAGTTCATATTTGTTTTACTTCTAAATTCTTTAAGAAGTATAGAAATAAACCTTATTACATACAAGCCCGTTCGTCAGATATTTGCGCAATTTTCGAAATAGAGCAGTATTACTTTTATACTGTCTTTACCCGCAAAAAAATTGCACAATTTCTATAATTATGGTATAATAATAAGGGTATTTTTAATGAATTAGATACAGGAAATGCCACTTACACAGATCATATTATATAGCGTAACATTACTTGCTGTAGCTGCAGTATTTCTCTTTTTGAGAAAAATATACAAAAATCGCATTAGAAAAATCATATTTCCTAGAAAAGTTTTTAAAGAAGAGTGGGAAGAAGACAGAAAATTCAATGAATTATATCAAAAAAACAAGCAAAAAGAATTGATGAAACAACAGGAAATGCTACGCGAGAAGCAAAAAGATGTGCAAGTTTATAAAGAAGATCCAGAAATAGTTGACATAGCAAAACCGGTAGGTAAATGGACAAAGATGGTTATGATGGGTAATGGTTTAATGAAGCGTTTTGCACAATTGATACATAACGAAGGCGGACAGAAAGGATTTTGGGAGCTGTTTGTAAAAGCTCAGGCTTCAACTCAAGGTAAACATAAGGGGAAGGGCAGATAATTCATGCTCGAATGTGAAAATTTATCCTGCGCTCGTAATAACAAAGTATTATTTAAACATCTCAGTTTTAAAGCTGAGCCAAAATCAAAGATTCTAATCACTGGTCCAAATGGTAGTGGTAAAACCAGCTTAATTAGAAGTTTATCTGGACTTTTACCGCCGGTATCAGGCAATATAAGGTACTGCGGAAAAGACATATATGATGATCCAAAATCCTATATACCTTCTATGGTCTATATAGGTCATAAGAATGCCTATAAAGATAGCTTAACTGTTGCTCAAAACATAGAATTCTGGGCAGGAATACGAAATACTAGGGAATTGATTATGGCAGCTGTTTGTTGCTTGCAGTTGCAATCTGTACTTAATATTAGATATGGCGAACTTTCTGCAGGTTGGAAAAGAAGAGTTGCGCTTGCTCGCCTCTTGATTTCTAATGCAAACGTTTGGCTGATAGATGAACCATTTTGTAATCTTGATAGTGCAACGTGTGAATTAGTGCTGAACCTAATCTCAATACGCTCTGAGCAAAATGGTATAGTAATTATTACAGGGCATAGCTCTACAGAGCAATTGTGTGATTTTACAACGATTGATATACGCGATTTCAATAGACTTCTTGTATAGTTTTTGGCAACAACCGTTAGAAACGAAAAAACTTCCTTGACAAACTCCGCCAGCCCCCTTATCATGACAGTGAAGCTATTGTATTTGCTTTCGCCAATCTGCAGATTAAAAGGTAAGGATTACTTAATGTATCGGCGTCTTATGTTCAATTTTTTGCAGTATATAGATACTGTATGTCTTTACAAAACTTCATCTAGATTTTTATCTAAATAAGCTGAACGCGCTTACAAAGCGTTACAAGACATCAAAAAATGCCAATACTCGACAAAGATAGTAAAGGACTAGCTAACTCGGGGATTCTTTGTCTTTTTTTCTGCTTGGTAAATTTCTTAAACATTTGCAGCGTAGGTTAGTTGCAATTAAAAGCAGCTAAATCTCGCTTGTCAAGCGTTTAAAACATAAAAAACGCCAATATTTTAAAGCAGATAATAACCACGGGGCTTCTTTTGCCTTTTTTTTTACTTGGTAAATTTCTTAATGTTTGTAGCTAAACGACAACCGTCATCCCGCTGTTTGTTAGCTGATGAGATACCGCGAATGAATCGCGGTATGACGGTTAAGTAGGGTGTCATTCCAGTCTGGAATCCAGCTTTCCATATAATCTCATCGAAAATGTTGTAACCACTTTCTATGCTAGTTTGCTTGCTTACAAGCAAACTTTTCTGGATCCCAGTGTCTGGGCACTGGGATGACAAGAAGAGGGCACTGGGCCGTCATAAAGGAATCAGTGTCAGCTACTCGGATGACAAGAAGAAGGCTACTTAGATGACAGGAGAATTGAATGACATCGTTTACTATACAATTCATACAGTTCTGGATAAAAAAATTAGCTAACAAATTTATAAACATCAGTATATAGCTCATCGATACCTGGCTCTTTACTATTTTTAGCAAAATCTTCCGACTTTTTTACTAAATCACGTACTTCCTTATCAATTACTTTACATTCTTCTTCTGAAGCAATTTTATTATCTATCATGTATTTCTTTAAAGTGCCTATAGGGTCATGATTTTGCTTCATATCTTCAACTTCTTCTTTTAAGCGATAAGTAGCAGGATCTGACATCGAATGGCCACGATATCGATATGTCTTCATTTCAAGCAGGATGGGCCCTTTTCCGCTGCGTGTGTGTTCCGCTGCTTCGCTTGTAGCCGCATAAACAGAGAAAAAATCCATTCCATCAACTTGTTTTCCAGAAATACCAAAACTTTCTCCTCTTTTATATAACTCTGTTACTAAAGTTGATCTTTGCACAGAAGTTCCCATTGCGTATTCGTTATTTTCTATGATGTAAACCACAGGCAACTTCCACAAAGATGCCATATTAAATGATTCATATACTTGTCCTTGATTTGCAGCACCGTCACCAAAATACGTGAATACCACGTTATCTCTTTTCTTATATTTATTAGCAAATGCTATTCCTGTCCCAATTGGAACTTGTGCTCCCACTATTCCATGTCCACCGAAGAATTTTTTTTCAACGTCAAATACGTGCATCGAACCACCTTTGCCTTTCGAGCATCCTGTTTCTTTGCCAGTGAGTTCTGCCATCACAACATTCGGATCAGAATCACATGCGAGCATTAAGCCATGGTCTCTATAACTTGTGATAAAAGCATCACCTAATTTTGATGCAGCTTGAGTTCCAACTGCAACTGCTTCCTGTCCTATTGATAGGTGACAGAACCCGCCTATTAATCCCATTCCATATAATTGGCCTGCTTTTTCCTCAAATCTGCGTATGAGTAGCATTTTTCTGTAGAATCCAATTATCTGTTCTTTAGTGAAATTTTCTGCTTTCATATTGGTTTCTTTTTCATTAAACTAAAATAATATCAGAAATTTTTAATATTTTGTAATAAATCTCAATGGATTACTACCACTGGCTTGAGGCTTTTCACGTTATCTCCGCCATTATGTGGATGGCAGGAATGCTTTATTTACCCAGGCTTTATGTCTACCACGCAACTGTAAAACCGGGATCGGAAAATGATAGCTTGCTTCAAACGATGGAAAAGAGGCTACTTAGATATATCATAAACCCTGCAATGCTTTTCTCACTTGGTCTTGGAATTACATTAATGGTTATTAGGGAAGCATATCGTGAAAGGTGGTTTCATGTGAAAGCACTAGCATTATTTTTTATGTTTGCTATTCATGTACTACTTGCAATGCATAGGAAAAGTTTTGCAATGGGTTCAAATGAAAAAAAACACGTTTATTTTCGTGTTTTAAATGAAGCAGTTACAGTATTGATAATAGTTATAGTTATTATGGTTGTTGTAAAACCTTTTTGAAGGTTTACCAATGATTTTTACAGGGGTACTGGTGAATCAAGTGCAATAGCTGTGTGCTTGACACTTAGATCGAGTTTTTCGTATAATTTTATCTATGTGAACTTTGCAGCAAAAATGATGTTATGCAAGTAGCTGATACTGGAGTCCTAGTTTTCATTATATAACCGACTACCAGTGTCAAGCTACTCGGATGACCCCCATTTTAGTAGCTTAAATAACAATGCTTGTGCACCACCACTGCAATGATAAATATGTACTAATTTACGAGAAGCGTGAATAAATCTCTAAATATGAAAGGCCTATATATTAAAACTTACGGCTGTCAGATGAACGTTTATGACTCCGTTTTAATGGAAAATGTAATTAAACCTTTGGGGTTCAACGTTGTTAGTGATGCAGAAAAAGCTGATTTGGTGATACTGAACACTTGTCACATTAGAGAGAAGGCAGCAGAAAAGCTTTACTCAGAGCTTGGAAGGATTCATTCATCACAAAAAGATAAGGAAATTACTATAGTGGTGGCTGGATGTGTAGCGCAAGCAGAGGGAGAAGAAGTGTTCAGAAGAGCTCCATTTGTTGATATTGTTGTTGGTCCACAGAGTATCGCTACTTTACCGGAGCTGATAGTCAAAGCAAGCAGAAGTAAAGGTCATGTAATAAACACTGATTTTCCTGAAGTTGCAAAGTTTGATAAATTGCCAGATGAGTGCTATGGCAATAGCCAAGGGTCTTCTGCGTTTCTTGCCATACAGGAGGGTTGTGATAAATTTTGTACGTTTTGTGTGGTGCCCTACACTCGCGGAGCCGAGTATTCACGACCAGTAAATGAAATATTCCGCGAAGCATTGAAATTAGTTGCAAATGGAGCGAAGGAAATCAATCTACTCGGTCAAAACGTTAATGCTTACCATGGGGAATGCGAAGGGGAAGTGTGGGATTTAGGAAAATTAATTAGTCATATTGCTAAAATTGAAAAGTTAGAAAGAATCCGCTATACAACTTCCCATCCAAGAGATATGCACGAATCTCTCTACTTGGCACATGCGGAAGAACTAAAACTCATGCCATTTATTCACCTACCTGTACAGTCAGGTTCAAATAAAATATTGCACGCAATGAACAGAAAACATACTGCAGAGGAGTATTTGGAAATAATAAATAGATTTCGCAAACTGAAACCTGAAATCGAATTTTCTTCTGATTTTATTGTTGGGTTTCCTGGAGAAACCGAAAAAGATTTTGAGGAAACTATGAAGTTAGTGAGAAAAGTAAAGTACGCTCAGGCTTATAGTTTTAAATATAGCC
Organism: Trichonephila clavata; assembly: GCA_019973975.1. Lineage (NCBI taxonomy): Eukaryota > Metazoa > Arthropoda > Arachnida > Araneae > Nephilidae > Trichonephila > Trichonephila clavata. Next base: position 65,242 of record BMAO01018044.1, on the reverse strand, counting down.
CAAGACCAGGAACGCCAGGAGCGGAGAGAAAAGATCAAGTACCAGAAGAAGTTAAAACAGAGCGCCTTCTTCATTTACAGAAACTAATTGGTAAGCAACAACTTGAGTTTAACCAGAGTATGGTGGGCAAAACTATTCCTGCTTTGTTCAGTGATAAAAAAGGCAAACATCGAAACCAAATTATTGGTAAAAGCCCGTATATGCAATCAGTGTGTATTGATGATCCTAAAGGTAAATACAGGGACAAAATAGTAAACGTGAAAGTGTTGGAAGCTCGGCAGAATAGTTTGTTGGGGTGTGGGCTACGGAAATATTTTTGAATTTGTAATTTTTCAGAAAGCCCTATATTCTTTAGTTTTACATAGTGAACATGAAGTCAAAGCATTATCCTGATACAGTAAGTAGTCCTGATTTTTCGTCGTTAGAAAAAGAAATCATAAAATTTTGGCAGGAAAATAAAGTTTTTGAGCGGTCAGTTGGAGAACGTTCCAAGGATAATTGTTTTGTGTTTTATGATGGGCCTCCATTTGCAAATGGCCTTCCGCATTATGGACATTTACTCACTGGTTTCATCAAAGACGCATTTGCAAGATATCAAACTATGCTGCAAAAAAGAGTTGAGCGTAGATTTGGTTGGGATTGCCATGGATTACCGGCTGAGATGGGTGCAGAAAAAGAACTTGGAATATCTGGTAGAACTGAGATAGAAAAATTCGGCATTGAAAAATTCAATAACCATTGTCGCACTTCTGTAATGAGATTTTCATTAGAGTGGGAAAAATATGTCAATAGGCAGGCAAGGTGGGTGGATTTTCATAATGACTATAAAACCATGGATAAATCATTCATGGAGTCAGTCATGTGGGCATTTAAACAGCTTTATGATAAGGGTCTAGTGTATGAATCAGTACGCGTTGTTCCATATAGCTGGGCGTGCGAAACTCCACTCTCTAATTTTGAAACAAGGCTTGATAACGCATATAGAGAAAAGACTAGCAAAGCTGTAACTGTTGCGTTTGAACTTTTAGAAAATCCAAAGCAATTTAAAAGTGTTAAGCAAAAATGTAAGTTGCTTGCTTGGACTACAACTCCTTGGACTCTTCCTAGCAATCTGGCATTGGCGATAGGAAAGGACATCAAGTATTGTGCAGTGTCAGTCCACTCTTTGGCAGCGCGTGACGCTGGAATCCAGGAAGGTAATAAATGTTTGCATGCTGAAGTGACATCAAATCAACCTAATGAAATATATATCTTTGCTGAAAGCTACCTAGAAAAATTTATTGATCACTGTACAAAGAGCAATATTCCATATGAAAACTGCAATGTAAAACTTAAAGCGAATGATCTTGCAGGCCTTTCCTATAAGCCGCTGTTTGATTACTTTAAAGATACAAAGAATGCATTCCGTGTTTTTGTTGCTGATTATGTTACAGGAGAAGATGGTACTGGTGTTGTGCACACTGCTCCTGGATTTGGTGAGGAAGATTTTAATCTCTGTCAAAGCCACGATATCCCGGCTGTTTGTCCAATTGATAACAGTGGAAAATTTACTGCTGAAGTTTCGGATTTAGCGGGAATTCATGTTTTTGATACCAATGATACAGTAATAAAAAAATTGAAAGAACAAGGAAACTGGTTCAAAACTGAGCAATATATTCACAATTATCCACATTGCTGGAGAACTGATACTCCTTTGATCTATCGCACTATGCCTTCTTGGTATGTTGCCGTTACAAAATTCAAAAGCAGAATGGTAGAGCTAAATAAGAGAGTTAATTGGATACCAAACCACATTAGAGATGGTCAATTTGGAAAATGGCTTGAAGGGGCACACGACTGGTCAATTTCACGCAATCGATTCTGGGGTACTCCGATTCCTGTGTGGCAATCAGATGATACAAGATATCCAAGGGTGGATGTATATGGTTCGATAGAAGAACTAGAGCGAGATTTTAATGTTAAAGTAGATGATTTGCACAGACCATTTATCGATACTTTAACAAGACCAAATCCTGATGATCCAACTGGAAAATCGGTTATGCGTCGTGTGCCTGACGTATTTGACTGCTGGTTTGAATCTGGCTCGATGCCATTCGCACAAGTCCACTATCCGTTTGAAAATAAGGAGTGGTTTGAAACTGCAGATTTTATCACTGAATACGTAGCGCAAACCAGGGGGTGGTTTTATACGCTCTTTGTATTGTCCACTGCTTTGTTTGATAGGGAACCATTTAAGAACTGCATATGCCACGGTGTTGTTTTGGATGTAAAAGGGCAAAAATTGTCCAAACGTTTGAATAACTATGCAGATCCAATGGAGGTTTTTGATAGATACGGTTCTGATGCACTGCGTTTTCTTATGCTTTCTGGATCTATTGTTTGTGGTGGTAATTTGCTACTCGATAAAAAAGGAAATTCAATACGAGATGTCCTGAAAAACGTAATAAAACCTATTTGGAACAGTTATCACTTTTTTACCATGTATGCAAATGCAGATGGAATTAAAGCTGAGATTTGTCAGGATTATCAAAGTACTATTGATTGCTACATGATTTCAAAATGTTTTGAAGCTGTGGAAAGTATACAAGCTTCTATGAACAACTATAACTCCCAGGAGGCTTGTAAAATCCTGACAGATTTTTTTGAAGTGCTAAATAATTGGTATATTCGTCGCAGTCGCGAGCGTTTTTGGAAAAGTGATTTGGATCAAGATAAAACTGACGCTTATAATGTTCTATACACAGTTTTTTATTACATACTAAGAGCTGCAGCTCCTTTGTTGCCACTTATAACAGAGAATATATGGCAAGGGCTTAAGTATGAAGAAACATCTGTTCATTTGGCTGATTTTCCACAATTAGAGAGATATGATAGTCAGCTCATTGCCAAGATGGATTTAGTGAGAGAGGTGTGCAACTCTGCACTTTCGATCAGAAATACTTTTAATATACGTATCAGGCAGCCACTTGGCAGTATGACCATTTATCATAAATCTTCCTGCAACTTTCTTGAAGGTGAACCGCTTTCTGTCATCCCAGAGTTCTCTCCTGTTATCCAAGTAGCTGACACTGGGATCTGGTGTGCTGAAAACTCAAATGAGTACCAAGAGATGATAAAAGATGAGGTGAATATAAAAAAACTAGAGTTGGTAAACAAACTTGAAGATATTGCGTCACTAGAATTAAAGCTAAACTTTCCTATGCTTGGGAAAAGAATTCCAGACAAAATCAAGAAGCTAGTTCAATATGTCAAGGAGGGAAAATGGAAGCAAGTTGAGAATGAGCAGATATTTCTAGGAGACGAATCAGAGAACTATATTATAGAAAAAGGCGAATATGAACTATTATTAAAAGCAAATAGTGAATTCTCCTCTGTATTTGATAACAACAAAGGAGTTGTCATTCTAAATACTGAACTAAATGATGAATTAATTCTAGAAGGGCTTGCAAGAGATGTAGTGAGGCTCATTCAGGAAACTAGGAAACAAGCTGATTTCCATATGTCCGATAGAATCAGAGTAATAATCAAAACAGAAGATGAGAAAATTAAGGAAGCAATAAATACGTGGATTGAATATATAAAAGAGCAGACCCTTGCCTTATCTTTGGATATTAATACAGAAATTGGAACTAACTTTTATTCTAAGGAATATCAGGATTTAAGTGTTAGTATTGAGCGTTAAATGTTGAATAAAGTTGCAAGATTGTCAGTATTTATGCTATACTTAAAGTACTTGGATAAGGTTATGGTATGAATGCTGTTGTAGATCGTGAGAAAGTTGTTAACTTAAATAACAATAGTAGTGATTTAGATGCATTAAATGGACAACCTAATTTACAAAGAGAATCTTTTGCTACTTCAGAAAAACAGGAAGGACCTGTTGCTACTTTGGAAGAGCAAGAATCTGTTAGTAATTTAAAAAAAATAGGTGCTGATTTTAGCATTCCACTCAGTATATTTCATTATAAAGATTATAATTCTGACTTTTTTACCTCTTGGTATAATATGTCAAGCGAAATATTTAAGGAAATAAACAGAGCTTGCCCGGAAAAACGGGTATTAAATTTAGCTCTGTCAGTTTTAATGCTTCCTTATATAGTTTTCACTGCGTTAGGATTAGCCGTATATAATAAATTAAAAACAAATGATAAGACACAAATCAGTTCAGAGAAGAATAAAACAAAAAAAAGTGAAGTAAGTGAAAGTACAGCAAAAAGACTGGCATATGGTGTTCTTGCTGCAGTAGCAATTCTTGTTAGTATACCTATACTTCTACTTTTGCTTATTCCTGCAACACCTGCCTTAGCTACTTTTTATCTTTTAAATAGAAAATTATCTCATTCTTTAGTTGCTGTTCTTAAAATAAGTATGGGGCGGTATTCTAATAAGCATCAAAATATTGAGGTGTCTTTTCATGAAATAGATGCTGGTAAGTCAGACATTAAGTGGGATATGGAAGTTAAGTTTCCACCGCAATTTGAGCAATTACTTAGAGATTTATATGAAGATAAAGATGGTAGTTGGTTTAATGTTGCACGTGATTCAGAACATAATACCATACTGAAATTATCAGCTAATATCAATTTAAAAAACGGCCTTACGCCTTTACGTAATGAGATCAAGAATGTGCTTGCAATTTCGATTCAGGAATTCGCAAAGACTATGGAAGAGCTAATGAAGCTAGAAGGAAAAGATATTACATATGATAAGCTGAAGGAACTGTTGAACGAATTCAGACTGAAAGTGGTGGATAGTGTAGATCCTAAGTTGACAAGTTACTTAATACAAGATGCTTACAGAGTTGCTTTTATACAAGCAATTAAATTTGTACAAAAAAGAAGAGAGAAAAAGGAAGATTTTTCATTAGAAGAAAGACTGAAAGAGGTATTAGTGGAGCAAGAACTGAGAAGCCAAGGTAAGGAATTGCCGACTGAAAAGGAAATGATAATAAAAGATCTAAAAGAACTGCTATTAGGTGACGATATAATGGAATTGCTTGATAAAGCAGATGATATAAGTGATAATGTGCTTCTTGTGCTTAAAGCAAGGTGGAAACAGTTCATAGAAGAAGATGACATAGCTGAAAGGAAAGTAATTGATATATGTAAAGATAGATATCGTAAAGAAACAGAAGAAGCTTTAAATAACGCTGAAATAACGATAAAAGGGTTGAAAAAAATGGGAGAAGAAAGGTATGGAAAGATACATGAAGAATTAGAAGAAATATACGAAAATAGAAAGGATAGTAACCTGAAAGATGATGCCCTAAAAAGGAGGTTAGAAGACCTTTTTAAATTTGAATATAATGATCAAGAGATTGAGCGCAGGCTGATAAAATCAGTAATGAAAAAAGCTCAAGGTGAGTTGAGTCGATTAGGTATACTGGAAAAGCAAGGCCTGGAGCGATTTAAACAACGTATGCATGCCATATGGAACCTTCTGTTTGATAAAGACAAAGAGCAGAGTCTAATGACACGACTTAAGGATTTAGAAAAAAATGAGAAAACTTCAGCTAAAATAAATGATTTTGTAGAAAAGATGTATTTAGAAATAACGAAATGTAAAATGCAAAGTTTATTTGAAGGACAAGCAAAGTATATGAAAGGTTTATGTGACCTATTAAAAGAAGATGTGCCAAGTCTAGTAGAAAGGATTAATGCGCACCGAGCGGAAATTGCAAAATGCTTAGAGCAACCTATATCGTTAAGAAAAGTAATAGAAGGAAATGAGGATTTAAATAAGTACTTAGAAGATGAGCAAAATAGAAAAGGAGCAGATACAAAATTAATACAGGAGCACTTAGAAAATAACCAAGAAATTCTGGAAGCATTAGAACAATTAGAGTTAAAAAAAGAAAGATTATTGATAAATAAAAAAACAACAAATGATTACAGAGAAGAACTAGAATCTCGTGAAAAAATAAAATTTGCAGTAATAGAAGATAAGTTGTTGGGGGTGCTCAAGCAAGAAACTTTTGATGAAAAAGAAATCAAGAAATTATTCGAGAAAGCAGAACTGGAGTACTGTTTAGCAGAAAGATGCATCAAATATCCTGTAATTAAAACAAAAGATAATATCAAACATTTTAGTCAAAATTTATTGTCTCCTTTAATAAACAGACTGGTGGAAAATATAGTAAATAATGTGCCAAAAAGCGATAAGAGTTCATGGTTGCAACCTATAAGAACTATTCAGACAGGCTTGGGATATATTGAAACAGGTCTTGCCGTTGCAATAAGCGGGGATAAGAGCACAGAAGGGAAAGCGTTGAGTGTGGCACGTGATACTCATAAGGAAGTAGAGACATTTCTTCAATATTTTGAATCAAGTTATAAGGAAGTAGGAGGCTTGATAGGTGATGTATTTTCTGATGAAGGAGAAACATTTAAAGATGATGTATGGCCTAAGATAAAAGATCATTTGTATGGAATATGGGATAGATTTTTTAAGGATATTGAATTCAAGATAGGAAATAAATTGGATGAAGTAAACGTGACACAGCAAAATCAGAAAACTGTGATTACGGCTTAATGATGAGCTCTCAAAGTTCCTTTTGTACTTTCACACACTAAGTTAACTATCATATTTGATTCCTTTTGGATTTCCTTTTCAGTTAAAGTGTGAGTTGGAGAGCAGAAAGTAACTGATAATGCTATAGACATCTTGTTCGGCTCTATGTTACTTCCATGGTATACATCGAATATCAAAACTTCTGTGATGAGCTCTGAGCTTTTTTTTAGCACATTGATTATATTACCTACTTTCACATCCTTATTTACAATAAATGCAAAATCAAGTTTTACACTTTGGTATTTATAATCGATAAATTTCTTTCTACTTACAGGTAAATTTTCAATATTTTCTAATATCACCTCAAAACCTACAACTTTTTGCTTGATGTCAAAAAGATCTAATATATTAGGATGCAACTCTCCAAAATAACCTGCTACTTTATTCTTAAAAGAGAGAGTGCCTGACTTTCCTGGGTGGTAATGTTCTTTTTCTGCTCTCTCTATCATTAAATTATCACAATTAACGTTAAAAAACTCCAAAGCTGCTATGCAATCAGCCTTTGCGTCAAAAACATCTACTTTCCTATCAGTATTATAATGGTTTCGCGGTAAATTATTTCCTGTTCTTATTCCACTTAAAACATGTTTAGACTGAGCTTCACCATCGTAAATCGGCCCAATTTCGAAGATTGCAAGATCAGATACTCCACGGGCAATATTATCAGCAGTGATTTGCAATAAATTTGGCATAATACTTGGTCTCATCATATTAAAGTTATTGTTAAACGGATTATCGATGATAAATAACTTATTCGAGTAACCAAATTTTTCAGCTGTTGATTCACTCATAAACGACCAGGTTAGCACTTCATGAAACCCTCTGTTTGTCATCAAAATACGCAAATTGTCGTATGTACTATCTACTTCTACAACATTATTTGGTAGTGGTTCTTCTTTTATTTTGTCATAGCCGTATATCCTTGTTACTTCTTCAATTAGGTCAGCAGGTATAGTCACGTCCGGTCTCCAGCTTGGTACTTGTACATTCCAATTGCCTTCGGTTTTTTTATCAATATTAAACCCTAGTTTCGTTAAGATATCGAACACTTCATCAGGTGATACAGACACACTTCCAAACTTGTTCACATCCTGATAATCAAAGTTCACCTTGGTGTCAGCCTTATCTAAGCTGCCAGCAGACACTACGCTTGAGACTTCTCCACCACATAAATCCAAAATCATTTTAGCTGCAAGATTGAGTCCCTCAAGAGTCAATTCAGGATCAACTGAACGTGCAAATCTGTAACTAGATTCTGTGGAGATGTTCATCTGCCTTGCAGATTTAGCGATAGATATAGGGTCAAACCAAGCAGACTCTAAAAAGATATCAGTAGTTTCAAGAGTACATTCACTGCACTTTCCACCTATAATTCCAGCAACTCCATGAACATTTTTACTATCAGAAATAACGCTTGTGTCCGTGTTTAATAAGTATTCTTTACCGTTCAAACCAGCAAATTTTTCTCCGTCGTTTGCTTTGCGTACTGTGAGCTCTCCTTCTATTTTTTTTGCATCATATGCGTGCATTGGACGATTAAAAGATATCATAATATAGTTAGTAATGTCAACTATTGTAGAAATGGAGCGCATTCCTATCGATTCCAATTTATCTTTTAGCCACTTTGGGCTTTCTTGATTTTTTACATTGGTGATGTGTATTCCACTAATAAAACTTTCTCCGTCAGTCACTTCAACATCGATTGGTGAATTTATAGAGCTGGTAAGTTGTGGAATGCTTAAAGTCTTTAATGTCCCAATTCCAGTTGCAGCAAGGTCGCGAGCTATTCCATAAATGCCTAAGCAATCTCCACGATTTGGAGTAACATTTATATCAATTACAGGGTCACAATTGAAAAATTTATCCCCTGCTTTATAATCATCAGAAAGTTCAATTATTCCTTCACTTTCTTCTTGAGTAAATGCAAGTTCAGAAGCAGAGCAAAGCATCCCTTCACTTAGCACTCCTCGTATTTTTGTGGGCTTGATTGTAAAATCACTTTCTGGCAATGTGCTACCAAGAGATGCAAGCACAGTTTTCATACCTTCTCTAACATTGTTTGCTCCGCAAACTATTTGTAGAGTTTTACTTCTGTCATCTACTTTACATAATTTTAATTTATCAGCATTTGGATGAGGTACGACTTCTAATACCTCTGCAACGATAAACCCAGTCAATCTGGAATTATCGATCACATCTTCTACTTCTAACCCTATGTGAGTTAATTTATCGGTAATTTCTTCTAAACTAGCATTGGTTTCTAAGTGTTCTAATAACCAAGATAATGTGAATTTCATGAACCTTTAAAGAAATAAAAGAGTTATTGTAATATAAAATGTAGTGCTTTTAAAGCTTGTTGTAGTGGAATACTTCTACATCATAAACAATGATGTGGAAGCTTTTGTAACTTTATATCTTCTTGCGAAGAGAAAGAATTTTTTCTATGTCACCTTCTAGGGTTATCAGCCTGGAATGATGGAAATTAAACCTATGATCATTTTCATAAGCTGAACCGATGTGACCTTTAATAGTGAAGTTTCCTATTACATTGTGACTTTCATCTAATACTTTGCCTTCTTGTGAGTAGTGATCAGTATATCCTTTAAAGTGACTATCTGTTAGCTTGATGTACCCACCTCCAAGCTCCTGTTCTAAATCTAAAGGTAGATTAATAAAATCCATTTCATTCATAATAATACCTTACTAAAAATTAAATTATAATTAAAATAAGATGTTAAGTCAAGATTAAGATTAGTAAGTTTTAAAATACAGAGCTGACTGTAATTAACACTCTAATTACATATTTTGTTAATGTATCAATGTTATAATGATACAGGGCTTTGTTTTAATTCTTGACTTTGTCCTATAAAATTCATACTTTATTTACTGTTTATAGTTCAGATTAAAATGGCATTAAATCCGCTAGAACAATTTAAAGTATATACAATAATAGAGCTACCTAGGTTATTTGGGTATGACGTAAGCTTTACCAATTCATCTCTTTTCATGATGATTTCGGTGATATTGGTGATACTCTTTTTGCTTTTTGGAATAAAGAAGGGGTCAGTAATACCAGGGTATTTACAAGCTGCAGTTGAGTATGTATATGATTTTGTTATTTCAATAATAGAAAGTAACACTGGAAGCAAAGGTTTGGAGCACATTCCTTTGATATTTACAGTATTTATTTTCATTTTATCGTGTAATTTAGTTGGTATTCTTCCTTATAGCTTTACGGTTACAAGTCATGTGATAGTCACTTTTGCTTTGTCGATGGTGGTTTTTATTTATATAACAATTGTTGGATTTAACAAAAGGGGAGTAGGATTTTTACGCATATTGCTACCAAAAGGAACTCCTTGGTGGCTTGCACCTATAATAATTATTATTAAGCTGCTTACTTATTTAGTAAGGCCGATTAGCCTATCAATAAGGCTTGCAGCAAATATGATTGCTGGTCATACAGTCATTAAAGTGATAGCAGGATTGATTGTGAATATGAACGTACTTTTCATTCCTGCACCTTTTTTGTTTATAATTGCACTAATAGGATTTGAAGTATTTGTTGCAATTTTGCAAGCTTATATATTTACTATATTAACATGCGTATACTTGTCGGATACAGTAAAGTAAGTACTTGACTTACCTGTAGAACATTTTATAATATTATTAAGGAATAGTTAAGGGTAATATATGGATTTAGTAGCTTTAAAGTTTATAGCAATTGGTTTGATGGTGTTTGCTATGTTAGGTGTTACTTTAGGCGTAGCTCATATCTTCTCTAGTATACTAAATGGGATTGCAAGAAATCCTGGCACGGAAGAGAAGATGAGACCTTATGTTTATGTTGGTGCTGGCATGATTGAAGTCATGGGTTTTCTTGCGTTTGTAATTGCAATGATATTGATATTTCGTACTTAACAGATGCCACAGCTTGATGTTTCAACCTTCTTTTCTCAAGTTTTTTGGTTTTTAATTTTTTTCTCTTCACTTTTTTTCGTAGTAAGTTGTTTATTTTTACCAAAGTTAGATGAAATAATAAGCACTAGAAGTAAAGAAGTATTGGGTTCTTTTAATAGTTCTGTTCATCTTTTAAGACTTACGGAAGATCAGATTGCCAAGTATAATGCCGCTTTAAACCAAGCTAGAATACAGGCAAAAAAAATCATAGATGATGCACTTGCTCAGGTAGAAGAAATGAGGGCGAATGTTAAGAATATATTAGAAGAGGAAGACAAAAAAAAGAGCAAGCTTATTGAAGAAAAAGTGGCAGAATTTAAATCTGAATATACTGATCAGTTAAAACAAATGGCTACTAGTATTGCTTTAATTTATTATACTAAATTGACCAATTCTGAAATTGAAGAGGAGTTTGTTGCTGACTTGGTGTCCAAAGAATTTTAGGGGTTTTTATGTCTACATCACTGATTATCGGTCTTGCCTTCTTGGTAAGTTTTGTCCTTTCGTATAAATTGCTGAAGAAAGTGATAAAAAATGCGCTTAACAATAAGCGTAACAAAAGCAAATTTTCAAGTGAAGAAACTGAAAAATTCAGAAAAGATATGTTGGAGTATTACAAAAAATCTTCTGAAAAATACAAAGAATTAGATGCAGAAGTTAATAAAATGATGAATGAAGCACTTGATAAAGCTAATAGTATCATTAAGCACAATAGACAGCAGCTAGATCAGACATTAGATGACAATGCCCATTCTAACTTGAAGAAAGTCACTGACCAAGTTGAAAAAGCTCTTGGAGATTTACAGGCTAACACAGCGAATATCGCTGCTGATGCTGTAAAAAAAATAATGCATGAACGTAAAGATGATAAGCGTAGTAGCGAGGTCATATCTTCATTTTCACGTGACTTAAATAAAAAATTGCATTAGGTTTAATGCAACAATTACCTATACTTCAAGCTGATAATGTAGAAAAAATTAAGTTTGATTCTAGTTTGTGCAAAGAGCCAGAGAAACTTTTTTACTATAAATTTAATATGATTCCTTGGCAAAAATTAAATGATACTACTTTTTTTATGGTTGAAGACACAAGCCGAGATATCAACTGTTGGGTCGAAGCTCATTACGGTATTGACTATGTATTAATAAAAGTGGATAGCGAACAGATTTTAAATCTTCTTAACTCGCACTTTGGTATTTCAGAATTTGCAAGCAACTACTTATATTACAAGAATGCTAATTTTTCAGCTAAAAGCATTAAACTAAGCTCAATATTTTTTGCTTCTTTCTTTATTGTAACTTCAATTTTAACACTAACAGAGAAATATACATATTTTGCTTTGATGTTGATATTTATAATCGGATGTTCTAATTATTTATTCAAGTTGATAGCTACAATTTTTAACTTATGTGAAACCTCCAACCAAAAAGTGGATTATAGTAAGCTGAATGAACCTATATATACTATTTTGCTGCCTGTATTTGAAGAAAGTGCAGTAATAGGGCAATTAATTGAAAGCGTTAAAAGTTTGGATTATCCAAAGTCGAAATTAGATGTAAAGCTTCTGGTAGAAAGTGATGACCAGGAAACGCTGGCAGCTATAGAAAAGTATACTTTACCACAGTATTTTGAAGTAATAAAAGTGCCTCATTCTTTGCCTAGAACAAAAGCCAAGTCATGCAATTATGCTATGAGCTTTGCTAGAGGAAAGTATGCAGTAATATATGATGCGGACGATAAACCAGACCCATTGCAGTTAAAAAAAGCACTGATTGAATTTAATAAGGGCGACGATAAGCTTGCCTGTGTACAGGCGAAATTAAATTACTATAATTGTGATTATAATTTTCTCACAAAATCCTTTTCTCTGGAGTATATGAACTGGTTTCAATACTTATTGCCTGGATTCCAAAAAATGAACATGCCGATACCTTTGGGTGGTAGCAGTAATCATTTTTCAGTAAAAATTCTAAAAGAAGTGTTTTTCTGGGATGCTTATAGTGTTACCGAAGATGCTGACCTTGGTTTGAGACTTGCACAAATGGGATATAAAACCAGGATGATTGACTCAGAAACATTGGAAGAGTCACCAATTGCTGTATTTGCTTGGATTAAGCAAAGAGCGCGCTGGATCAAAGGCTATATGCAAACTTATATTGTTCATTTAAAAAATATAAAGTCTCTTTATAAACACACTGGATTTAAGGGAATTTTGCTATTGAATCTTTTTGTTGGCTCTGCAGCTTTTATATTTTTTACTACTCCATTTTTACTGCTTTCATTGATATTAACTAAAGTTTTAAATGAATTATTTTTGTACTACTTTGTAGTGGTATACGTTACTAACCTGATTCTTTTGGTAATAGCTGTCAAACAGCAAAAGATGCCTTTTTATTTTTATATAGTATCGATATTTTTTCCGGTCTATAGTCTGCTACGTAGTATTGCAGCTTTTCTTGCCTTGTGGGAATTTATTCTTTACCCTGAACGATGGAACAAAACTCAGCATGGTTTATGGAACAAAAGCAATCAAAACCTGTAGCTATTTGGCTTTTTCTCTGCTGTATTATGGTAATTTTCATGGTGGGGATTGGTGGATTTACCAGACTTTCAAAAGCAGGATTGTCAATCACGGAGTGGAAACCCATCACTGGAACATTGCCACCACTGAGTGGACAAGATTGGCTACAAGAAAAATTAAAATATGAAACTACACCTGAGTATAAAGCATTTAACTATGGTATGAGTATGGAGGAATTTCAGGCTATATACTTAATAGAATATGTACACAGATTGGTTGCAAGACTAACAGGTTTAGTTTTTGTCCTGCCATTTATATATTTTACATTAAGAAGAAAAATATCTAAAAAGGTAGTAATAAGGCTATTTGTGGCATTATTATTTGGAGCTTTACAAGCTTTTGCTGGTTGGTATATGGTTAAAAGTGGTTTAGCAACTGAACCTCATGTTAGCCACTATAGGCTTGCACTTCACTTATTATTAGCATTAATTGTCTTTGCATTATTGTCATATCAATTTTTTGATTACCAAATCAGGCCAAAGCAAACTAAACTTAAGATTAGTAGTGACACTATATACTACGCAGGAACGATTTTGGCCCTAATTGTAATGCAAATAATTTTCGGTGCGTTTGTTGCGGGATTAAATGCTGGTTTGATTTACAATACCTTTCCACTAATGGACGGACAAATCATTCCAGAAGATTTATTTTTCTTACACCCTATATGGCTGAATATCTTTGAGAACAGAGCGACAGTGCAATTTATACATCGAGCACTGGCATTGCTAATACTAGCTTTGGTAGTAATACTCACAGTAAAAAATGCTAGCGTAAAACCGGTATATATTATGCTGTTCTCCGTTATCATTCAGATCATTTTGGGTGTAATTACTCTATTATTGCACATACCAATAGCCATTGCCATAGCTCATCAAGTGTTTTCATTTATCTTGTTTGGGTCAAGTTTATACTTCTTGTGTTATTTAAGAAAGCAGACTACATCACCAATCTGCACATTTTTTCCTTCTTGAACGAGAATATTTTTTATCACCATTGCTGCTTCAGCACATATGATATTTTCCATTTTCATTGCCTCCACCACAAATAAAGGTTGTCCTATTTCCACCTGATCTCCTATATTTACGTGCAACTTAACTAATAAGCCAGATATTGGGGATTTTACAGTATCTACTGAAATCCCTTCTGTTTCATTATTTAGCATTAACCTACTTAATTCAGCTACATGAGGCTTAAATATACAACACTCAGCTTTCATGCCTGCATGTCTTATGAAGTATTTGCTGCCTTGTTTTTCTACTTTAAGTGTTATATCGGTATCATCGTTAATCGTGATGTTTAGCAACCTATAACTTGATTTCCACTTGCCTACTACAGAGTATGTATTGTGGTTATATACTGTTGTTAATATATTATCTTGGTACTTTGCGTCTACAGAGTACTTATTGTCATTTATTACAACTACAAGCGTTTCATTCACTGCTTTATGATGGTACCTTTCTTCATTTTCCAAATGAACATATAACGCAGTGAAAATAAATATTTTAATATACTCCTCTGTAACAAAATCGCCGTGAAACCCACTAGAGTAATGGTCTGGAATGAATCTCGTGTGGAGCTTTGCTGCAATAAAATTTGGGTGATGGAAGATGGATTCTAGAAATTCTATATTATTTGTTACTCCTTCTATATAGCATTCAGACAATGCTTTTTGCATTCTGCTGATCGCTTCTACTCTATCTTTTCCATATGTTATAACTTTTGCAATCATTGAGTCATAGAACGTGCTAATTTCTGAACCTGCAGCGACTCCATCATCTATTCTTACATAATCATTTTCACCCGGTTTATCGTAATATTTTATTCTTCCGCTGGAAGGGAAAAATTTCTTCGATGGGTCTTCAGCACAAATTCTACTTTCTATTGCAGAACCAGTAAGTTTAATATCATCCTGATTGAATCTCAATTTCTCTCCACAGGAAGTTCTAATCATTTCTTCTACTATGTCTATTCCAGTTATAAATTCTGTTACTGGATGCTCAACTTGCAATCTCGTATTTACCTCAAGAAAATAGAAGTTTTGGTCTTTATCTACAACAAACTCAACAGTGCCTGCTGAAAAATAGCCAACTTGCTTTGCCAGAGAAACACATTGGACATACATTTTTTGTCTTACTTCTTCACTAATGAATGGACTTGGCGTTTCTTCCATTATTTTCTGGTTATTCCTTTGTATCGAGCATTCTCTTTCTCCAAGACAAACTATATTGCCATATTTATCTGCTATGATTTGTATTTCAATATGTCTTGGCAACTCTATATATTTCTCTATAAAGATACTGCCATCCTTAAAACTTTTCTCTGCTTCATTTGTGGCTGATGTAAATGCTAGTTCAATTTCTTTTTTGGAGTTTACAATTCGCATTCCTTTGCCACCACCGCCTGATGCAGCTTTGAGCATAACGGGAAAACCAACCTCTTTAGCAACTTGAGCTGCGTGGGCAGCATCGCTGATCTTACCCATATATCCTGGCACTACATTCACTCCAGCTTTTCTTGCTGCTTCTTTTGCTGTTATTTTGTTGGCTGTAACTTCTATTGTTTCTGCACTTGGCCCGATGAAGTCTATATTGTGTTTTTGCAGAGCACGTGGAAAATCTGGATTCTCTGCTAAAAAACCATAGCCAGGATGAACTGCCTGCGCACCTGTTTCAACTACTACTTCACATATTTTTTCAATGTTTAAATAACTGAGGCAAGATGGCGAAGGGCCAATATATCTTGACTCATCTGCTTGTCTTACATGCACAGAATTTACATCTGCATCCGAATATACGCACACACAAGATATACCCATCTTATGGGCAGTTCTGATAATCCTGCAGGCAATCTCCCCTCTGTTTGCTATTAAAATCTTACTGTACTTCTTTTCTGTCATCTTATCAGTATACTTTCTTAGCTTGAGAAAGTAAATTTCTATATCATTGTCTGCAGGTAATTTCTAGCTTCATGCTGCAGCTAAACCACCATCTAAAAGTTGCATAACATCAGGATCTGTCACTATAGTACTTTCATCATACAAGCCGTATATCCCGTTACATGCCTTAAACAACAAACATGTAGATCCCCCAGAAGCTATTGTAGCTACTGAAGCTAGTGCAAGAGATTGAGAAACCAAAAATAAAAAGTACAAGGATAAACACAAGGCAGCAATACACGCTATAGCTCCCATTATGTATAAGCATAAATGAAATTTTCTATTACATATAAAACCGCCCTTTATACCTGCGATTTGCTTAGCTTCCTCCCGTTCTGCAGCATTTAAAAAATAAAGAGGAGCTACCGCTACTCTCCCATGAAGAATGCAGCTTTTATCGCAGAGTGCATCTTTAATATATTTTTTATTACGTTTAAGTTCCTCTTTTAATCTTTCTGATTCTTTCCAATCTTTAGCTTCTTCTGCTTTTTTAGTTTTTCGATCAGCTTCTACCTCTAAGTCCTTCACAATCTCTTTGATTGCAGGTAGCAGAATTCTGTTCTTTGCTGCTATATGGAATGGATTCTCTCCATTTCCGTTACGCGCAGTTACAGAAGCAATATCCTTTTTCCAAGTTTTGACAAACTCATTTTCGTCTCCTTTTTCTGCAGCTTTGAGTAAATCATTAAATTGAGTCATAACACACCTCGCTATATTCAACTAACACTAAATTATACAACACAATTTATGAAAAATAAATGCAATTTTATCTCCCAGGATAAATAATTTATAGTAATTCTACATTGTTACAAACGTAGATTTTGGGTATCATAGCCTACACTTTACTGTAACAATAACATGCCAGACGTAGTCACTAGATTCGCTCCATCACCAACAGGGTTTTTGCATATTGGTGGGGCTCGTACAGCTTTATTTAATTGGCTCTATGCAAAGCATCATGGTGGCAGGTTTTTGCTAAGGATTGAAGACACCGACAGAAAACGTTCAACACAAGAAGCAATTGATGCAATTATAGAAGGGCTAAAATGGCTCGGTGTGAATTATGATAGAGAAATAGTATATCAGTCAAAAAGAATAGAGCGGCATAAAGAAGTAGCAAACCTTTTAGTTGAGAAGGGTAGGGCGTATCACTGTTATTGCCCTGAGACAGAAAGGAAAATAAAAGCTAGAGAAGAGGGCAAGATATACAAACATAAATGTACTACAAAACCTCCTTCTTGTCATCCAAGTAGCCGATACTGGGATCCAGAAGAAAATATGTGGTCACGCGCTGGAATGACATCGGGTGTGAGGTCAGTTATCCGTTTCAAAGTGCCAGACTCGCAAGAGATCGTCATTGATGATAAAATATACGGCCAAATCAAAGTAAATAGCGAGCAGCTTGATGATATAGTGATCTTACGCTCTGATAACACTCCAACATATATTTTTGCCGTAGTGGTTGACGATCATGATGCTGGAATAACTGATGTAATACGTGGCTCTGACCATCTCACTAATACCTTTAAACAACTGCTAATATACCAGGCTCTTGATTTTGACATTCCACGCTTTGCACATGTGCCGCTTATCCATGGGAAAGATGGGAATAAGCTATCCAAAAGGCATGGTGCCACAAGCGTTTGCGATTATGAAAAGATGGGAATATTGCCAAAAGCGATGCGTAATTACTTGCTGAGACTTGGCTGGAGTCACGGCAACGATGAGATTATTAGCGATGAGCAAGCAATAGAGTGGTTTAATTTAGAAAGTATTGGTCGTTCACCTGCACGGCTCGATTTCAAAAAACTGGAGCATTTGAATAACCACTATATTAGTAATATGAGCAATGAAGATATTCTGACTCTAATGCTTAGAGAAAATACTCTAACTGACAAAAAAAAGGGCTATTTACTGCAGGGACTGACAGAGCTGAAAAAAAGAGCAAACTACCTGACCGAATTATTGGATTTAGCAAAATTTTATATTCAAGATCCGCCACTTGATTTAAGTGAAGAAGCTTGTCAAATTGTCAAATCTAACCTCAATGTAATTAAGTTACTCGCATCATTTCTGTCAAAGATCGGTGATGAAAATTGGAATAAGGGTTTTTTATCTTCTCAGATCAAGGAATGTGCAAAATCACATGATATGAAAGTAAGCGGTGTATACCACTCATTACGTGCCCCTATAACTGGAGTAATGGATGCACCTGGAATCATCGATATCATGGTGATTCTTGGTAAAGACGAGTGTATAAGAAGGTTACAAGCAATTTAAATGAAATAAGAAAATTACTTGACAAGCCTCGCCAGGTCCCTTATCATGATAGTGAAGGTATTCAATTATCTTCATCTGTGCAGATTAAACAGCAAGAAAACAACGTAGTTGGCGTCTTATTTTTAATTTTTTGCACTATGTGCACCTTATGTCTTCACAACATTTCTGGGTTTTTACCTATATAAGCTGAAACGCGCTTATAAGTCGTTTAAGACAGTATAGTACGCCAATTTGCAGGATTAGAGAGTGACAACTAGCTAACACGGGGTTTCTTTTGCCTTTTTTTCTGCTTAGTAAATTTCTTAAACATTTAAACTAAGGTGAGTTGCGTTTAAAAGCAGCTAAATTGCAGTGTTTAAGATTTAAAAAACGCCAATACAGAAAATAGACAATGACCAGGGCTTCTTTTGCCTTTTTTTTCGTTTGGTAAATTTCTTAAATATTTGTAGCTAAATGACAACCGTCATCCTGCTACTTGTTAGCGGCTGAGATACCGCGAATGAATCGCGGTATGACGGTTCGTGGTGGCATGACGATAATCTCGTCATCCCGCTACTTGTTAGCGGGATCTAGAGATACCGCGAATGAATCGCGGTATGACGTGGTAGACTTGGCGTTTGCCTACTTCCAGCGCCCTTTTGTTGTCATCCCAGTAGCCCCTATGATGTCATTCCAGCGCGTGACGCTGGAATCTAGTTCTTATTGTATATTTACTTGGTGTAAAGTTAAGTTTCCTGGATCCCAGTGTCTGGGCACTGGGATGACAGGAAGAGAAGGCTACTGGGATGACAAAGAAATAGGCACTGGGATGACGAGAAAGGAGTACTGGGATGACACCTACGCACGCTCACTTTGTCATTCCAGCGTGTGACCAGAAAAAACATAAACCCCAAGTGTCAGCTACTTGAACAACATCACTTTGCTTAAAAATTGCAACGTTCGTACAGTTATGGTGGTATGATATGGAAAAATCTCTAGCCATAAGACACAAAGCCTAATGGAAAAAACTGCGAACGCCAGTGAAAAACATAGCAATTTTATTTTCATTTGCAGCTTTTATCACATCTTGATCTTTCAGCGAGCCGCCGGGCTGAATTATAGCTGTAATCCCATGTTTTGTGCTTTCTACTATGCTATCTGGGAATGGGAAAAATGCATCTGAAGCAAGCACCGCACCTTTGCACTCTTCACCTGCTTTTTTCACTGCAATGTTCACACTATCTATTCTGCTTGTTTGCCCTGCACCGATGCCAATAGCACAACCATCTTTTGCTATAACTATTGCGTTGGATTTCACATGTTTACATATTTTCCAGGCAAAAATAAGATCTTCCTTTTCTTTTTCTGTTGTAGTACATTCTGTTACTCGGCTCATTTCTTCTGCTTTTATTGTATGGTTATTATTTTCTTGCACCAAAAACCCACCAACAACATTTTTAATTTGGTATTTCACATTTTGTTGAAAAGATTTATGAATAATCACTCTTAAATTTTTCTTTCTTTGTAAAATTTTTAGTGCCTCATTGTTTACTGATGGTGCTATCACTACTTCCAAAAATATCTCGTTTAATTTTTCTGCTAGCTTTAAATCTATCTCCCGATTTAAAGCGACTATTCCGCCGAAACTGCTTATTTCATCACACGATAGAGCCTTTTCATATGCCTCTAAAGCATTATCACCAATAGCAACGCCACATGGGTTATTGTGCTTTATTATCACTGCTGCAGGTTCTTCAAATTCAGAAATTATGTTAAGTGCAGATTCTATATCTACTATATTATTATAACTCAGCTCTTTTCCATGTATTTTTTCCAACGGATATTTGGTAAATTGATTGCTATAAAATGCAGCTTTTTGATGAGGGTTTTCACCATACCTGAGTTCTTGTGCTTTATGTCCATATAGTGCAAAAAACTCTGGCAACTCATTATTTTTACTCTGGGATAAAAACCAACTGTGAATGTTAGAATCATAGTGTGCAGTGAGAGCAAACGCTTTAGTTGCCAAATGTTTTCTATATTCCAATGTTGTTTCATTGTTATTTTTTATCATCTCAGCTTTTAGTGCTTCATAGTCTTGAGTGCTAGAAATGACTGAAGTAAAATGAAAATTTTTTGCTGCAGCTCTAATTAACGCCACTCCACCGATATCTATTTGTTCTATAATTTGCTCTTCATTTGAGCCGCTATTCACCGTCTCCCAAAATGGATATAGGTTAGTTATAAGCAGGTCTATTGGCTCAACACCTAGATTTTGCATTTCCGTTTTGTGCTTTTCTCTATTGCAAAGTATTCCTCCATGAATTTTAGGGTGTAAAGTTTTCACTCTACCACCTAGTATCTCTGGAAATTGTGTGTAATCTGAGACCTCTTGTGTTTTTATTCCGGCATCAGATAGTGCTTTATAAGTATTTCCCGTTGAGAGAATTTCTGTTTGTTGCTGCGTTAAAAACGATGCAAGATCAGTTATGTTCGTTTTGTCGTATACTGATATTAAAGCTCTTTTTATTTTCATTTTTGTACAGAAAGTTTTTTAAGATTATATCTAAGAAAAAGGAATTTGTCTATATATAGCTACTACGTCATACCGCCGCGGTATCCACAACTGTACGAACATTGTGATACAAGAGACCAAGAAAGATGTCATCCCAGTGCCCAGACACTGGGATCCAGAAAACTTCACTTTAAATGAGCACACCAGGTGGCTGTACAATAGAAACTGGATTCCAGTGTCAAGCACTGGAATGACACCATCTACTACTCAAATTACCTGCAAATTGCAATGTTCGTACACCAAAACGCGGTATCTTGTTGTAGATTCCGCTAACAAGCAGCGGAATACCAAATTGTAGAAGTTGCTTTAGCCCTCCTAACCTTCCCTTCAAAGCAGTCTATTCTATGAATTTTTTTACCATGCTTGATTTTAAGCCACGAATAAAATCTTCAATACTGCAAGGATTTCTCCCTTCCATTTGTACAACTTTAGGAATTAAAGTGCCA
This sequence comes from Trichonephila clavata, assembly GCA_019973975.1. NCBI lineage: Eukaryota > Metazoa > Arthropoda > Arachnida > Araneae > Nephilidae > Trichonephila > Trichonephila clavata. The sequence goes on along the minus strand of BMAO01018044.1, from coordinate 43,916 downwards.
CCTTTTAAACTTATGTGCATATTATCGTTAACAATCTTACCTTGTTCTGAAGCGAGGGCTTCAAAGTCAGCATCAAGTATCCTGATACGTTTATTCTCTATCTTGATGAACGCTTTTGGGTAAAACGCTTTAACCTTTCTATAAGCAACCTCACAAGCATCACTTGCATAAATTTTATAATCTTCCACTTTGTCAGCGTAACATGCATCATTATCGTTCTGTTTTAAGGGAACCTGTTTTTCAATTTCGTTTAGCACTTTCAGCAGTAAATCACTGCCTAGCTTAGATAATTTATCATGCAATGTCTTGTAATTATCGTTCTTTTCGATAAGAAATTTTTCCTGTTTTAAAATAGGGCCGGAATCTAATCCTTCATCCAATTGCATAATGCTAACCCCGGTTTCTTGATCTCCTGCTAAAATTGTGTGCTGTATCGGAGCTGCACCACGCCACCTCGGTAGTAATGAAGGATGAATATTAATACAACCATATTTTGGAATATTCAAAATTTCTCTTGGAAGTATCAATCCATACGCAGCAACAACCGCAACGTCTGGTTTGAAATTTCTAAAGTTTTCTTGCTCTGCCGAAAACTTTAGAGAGATAGGAGTACATACCTCTATGTTACTTTCTTCAGCGATAACATGTACTGGAGATTTCGTTGGCTTCTGTCCACGTCCTGAAGGTTTTGGAGCCTTAGTGTATACTGCTACCACTTCGCTCTTTGATTTCAGTAACAAGCTCAGAGAATTAACAGCAAATCCTGGTGATCCCATGAAAATAATTCTCATGGTGTTTTTGCTTTAAGAATTTTCCGCTAGTTTACCACTTACAGCTTCTACTAATTTGGCAAAATCATCCTTATAATTAACGGCCATCTCAGCAAGAATTTTTCTATTTAAATCAATGCCGGCAAGTGTAAGACCATGCATAAACCTACCATAAGTAAGCCCATGCTCTCTTGCTGCTGCATTAATACGTATTATCCATAAGCTACGGAAATCACGTTTACGGGTTCTTCTGTCTCTGTAAGCATATTGCAGTGCTTTTTCAACTCTTTGTAATGCAATTCTATAACAGCTTTTTGCACGTCCTCTATAACCCTTTGCCAGTTTTAATATTTTTTTATGACGAGCGTGAGTAGTGACTCCACGTTTTACCCGAGCCATTTTATTTTACCTCCATTTTGTTAAATACCATAAGGCATATAAAGCTTAACTATACGCGAGTCAGATTTACCAAGAATCGTTGTACCGCGCTGATTACGAATATTAGATTTACTTCTCTTTACCATGCCATGCCTTTTGCCTGACTGAGTAGAAATGACTTTACCCTTAGCTGTAAGGTGAAAGCGCTTTTTAACAGAAGATTTGGTTTTTAATTTTATTCTCTTCATATTCCAAATAAATTTACAAACACTACTATTGAGTTCTTTAATAGTAATTAAGCATTAGTATAAATAATTTTATTAAAGAATCAAGTTAAAATTGTATATTAAAGGAGTTTAAAAGTAATTACGCCCAATATGTGTGTTATACCTTCTTTATTCCCAAGTGGCAACAATACTTGCCTCATTTTAACACTTTCACTTTCTTCCTCTTCATTGATTGGGCATTTACTCTCTATTACAGTATCAAGTTTATCAATGACTGCATCTATTTTATATAGTCGCAAAAATGGTGCATCAATTGCATACTTATTATCAATGCACGTCTTTTTCTCAAAACCATAGAATTCAACAGCCTTTTCTCCTGCATTTTCACAAATATAACCTTGATCCTTGACTTCAATGATAAAACAATGCTGCCATGACTCCATTATTTCTGCAGTGTCTATTTCGTGCCTTTCTGGCCAATCTCTGTCTGGTCCTTTTATGTCACTCCAGTGCTCAGTTACCACATTTGCTATTCTTTTTTCTTTGCCTACATAAATTTCCATTCCAATTTCCACATATAAAACACAGATATGAGGTAAATTTATCGTGAATATATTGATTTTTTCTTACCACAAGGTGCATGTCACTAGAAGTTCTCATACCAATTCCTATTCATATAATAAACAATATGGGAAACAAGATTATACAAGGTAAATATAGCTAGTTGGTTTAGGGTAGCATTAACACCAAAATTATTAAATGAAAAAGTTGTGGATTTAGTAAAGGAAATATTAAAACAGGATATACAATTCTATTTATTTATTAAAGAATCCTGTATGTGAATTTTGGGGATGTTTAAAAAACATCCCCTAGTTTGGACAAGCGCTAATATTCGGTGCTAATTTGAGAAGATAGATGTTCTGCTGATGTAGCATTGCTGAGCAGAGATTCTATTTCTGATGTAGATCCGGAATGCTCAAGTTGAGCTTGTTCAGGAAGGTTTTTCATCGCTTTTTCAACATCGTAACTACCTTCCCTATTTTTTCTATGCCATACAAAGTATCCTAATCCTGCAAAAGCTACTGCTAGCACTCCACCCAATATACCACCAGCAATCCCTGCTATTCCTATATACTGTCCTCCATTTATTTCCGGTAATTTAGGCCCTTCCACATCCGTACTATTAAATATAGGATATTCTAATACTTCTTTTGAATTGTGACCAAAATGGGAAATATCTTCAGGGGTAATTCTATCACTAGCATTTGATTCTTTTATTTCATTTATTACGTCATTAATCTCTTGAGTAATTGCTTTGCTTGATGCAAAATCGAATTCTTGTTTTTTTAAAGGAGCTGATTCCATAGTTACATATTCGCTGTCTTCTTTCATCTGATAATCAGCCCCTTCAGTAGTAAATCCTCCCAATTGGTTAATTTGCATATTTTCATCAATTATCTCTTTCAGCTCTTGTGAACTAGTTGTTATTTCCTTATCCCAAAGATTTTTTAGATATGCTTTGTCAAACTCTCTAAAATTATATTCTTTATTACTTTGTATTTTTCTACTCTTAAGACCTGAAATAATTCCATCTATTGTCAATTCACGAATTGCTTGAGGAATGTCTATTGAATTTACTATTCCTGCAACAAAGCCTATCTCAGCTACTCTAGAAGATATAGAGAGGTAATCTATTATTAAACCCTCTCCTTTAATTGAAAATTCTATCCTTCTGTTTCGTTCTATATTTTCTAATTCAGACGCAATTTTAATTGTTGGACTATCCATCTTCTGCTTATTTATGGTTTCTCTCTTTCGTATGCTATTCTTAGTACTTTGGAATTTTTTTGGCATTTCACACTCCTTAAATTAATTAATAAATATTACTATATATATGATGGATAAATTATTTTTGTCTATAATTTTTATTAAAAATTTTACATAGGAATTATATATACAATGCTAAGTAATATATATATTAATATTTAGATTGATGAATTGATTTTATTTCCATTGCAGCTTATTATTCATAAATACTCTCAATAAAAATAATGAAGTTAAGTGAAATCAGAGAAAGGTTTGTAAAATTCTTTTTAAGTAATGAGCACGAGCAGGTTTCTTCTTCTCCTTTGATTCCAGAGCATGACCCAACGCTCATGTTCACAAATGCTGGCATGGTGCAGTTTAAAAATATTTTCACTGGTGCTCAAAAAACTGGAATGAAGCGTGCTGTCTCAAGTCAAAAATGCCTAAGAGCAGGCGGTAAACACAATGATCTTGAAAATGTTGGCTATACAACTCGGCATCACACATTTTTTGAAATGCTTGGAAATTTTAGCTTTGGTGATTACTTTAAAGAAACCGCGATAGAATTTGCGTGGAAATTTATCACTCAGGAGTTATCTCTTGATAAAAACAGATTATCCATAACTGTTTACCACACTGATAATGAGGCGTACGAGATTTGGCGTAAGATAAGTGGCTTTTCAAGTGATAAAATTATAAGAATTGCAACAGATGATAACTTTTGGAGTATGGGGAGCACTGGCCCGTGCGGTCCATGTTCTGAAATTTTTTATGACCATGGGAGTCCTAATTTACAAGACGACGATAGAATTGTTGAAATCTGGAATCTGGTATTCATGGAATTTAATAAAGATGAAGAAGGTAATTTACAAAAATTACCAAAAAAATGCATCGATACTGGAATGGGTCTTGAGAGAATAGCTACTGTAATGCAAAATGTCCATGATAACTATGATATTGATCTATTTTCTGCTCTGATCAATAAATCTCAAGAGTACTGTGGAAGAACGGAAAATAAAATAGCGCATAAGATCGTAGCAGATCATCTTCGCGCGGCTGCATTTCTCATTGCAGAAGGAGTGCTTCCTGGAAATGAGGGCAGGAATTACGTATTACGCAGATTAATTAGGAGAGCCGCGCGTTATATCCACCTGCTTGGATATAATGATTCTCTACTCCATCGCATTTTTCCTGCGCTGATAGATAGCACGAGTTCGGCTTATATGGGAGATGTTTATCCTGAATTAGTCAGAGCCAAAAGCTTGATAGAAACGACGTTAAAATCAGAGGAAGAAAACTTTAAAGACACTTTGATGAAAGGTATCAATCTTCTGGAGAAATTCACTACAGATTTAAAATCGGGCGATACTTTGCCTGGAGAATCAGCATTTAAGCTATATGACACCTATGGGTTTCCTTTGGATATTACACTTGATGTTTTAAAAGAGAAAAAAATAAATTTTGACCAGAAGGGTTTTGATAATGCAATGGGAGAACAAAAAGAGAGAGCACGTGCTAAATGGGCTGGATCTGGTGAAAAATCTGTTGAGCAAGTATGGTTTGATTTGATCAATAAATTTGGCAAAACAAAATTTGTTGGTTATGAGTTCAATGAAGTAAGTGATGCGAAAATACTAGCTATAGTTTCCTCTAAAAATGAAGTAATTGATTCTGCAAAGGAGGGAGAAAAGATAATCATTATACTTGATAAAACACCTTTTTATGGCGAGTCAGGTGGACAGGTGGGGGATACTGGCAGTCTGATCAAACCTGGTAGAAGTATTATTATAGTCGAGAATACCCATAAGGTTAATGACCTATATTTGCACAGATGCATAGTTAAATTCGGCTCAATTTGTAAAGGTGATGTAGTTACAGCAAGCATCGACAAGGAAAGAAGGCAAACCTTAAGAAGAAATCATTCGGCTACGCATCTTCTGCACTTTGCATTGAGGAAAATCTTGGGTGATCATGTCACTCAAAAAGGTTCCCTAGTTGCACCAGATAGACTGAGATTCGACTTCAGCCATAACACTCAAGTGACTCAAGATCAGTTATTCTGGGTAGAGGATATGGTAAACTCTCTAATCAGAGAAAATCTTTCTGCATCTACAGAAATTCAAAGCATGAATCAGGCAATAGACGAAGGAGCCATGGCGTTGTTTGGTGAAAAATATGGTGATCAGGTTAGAGTTGTAAATATTGGAGATTCGAAAGAGCTATGTGGTGGCACGCACGTTGAACATACTGGAGAAATCGGTTTATTTAAGATAGTAACAGAAAGTTCTGTTGCTTTTGGAGTGAGGAGAATTGAAGCTTTAACTGGTCAGGAAGCAATCAATTATGTACGTGATAGTGAAATTAACTTAAAAAAAGTTGCAGAATTCGTAAAAGTGCCAGTAAGTGAAATAACAAGCAGATTAAGTGTTTTAAGTCAAGAATACAAAAAATCCGAAACCAAAATAAGAAACCTATATAAAAAGCTTGTAAGTGCAGAGAATATAAAAAGCACTGAAATAAATGGGATAAATTTTATAAGCCACACTTTCACTGATATTCCAGCAAATGTAATAAGAGAGTTTATTTTGCAGCAACAAAAACCAAAAATGGTAATAGCTTTCACGGCAACAGAAAAAGATAAAACAGTTTTGATTATTAAAGTAAGTAAAGACTTAATCAATAAGATTAGCGCAAAAGAACTAATATCAATAGCAGTTGAAAAGAACTGTGGTGGGAATGCTGAACTTGCACAAACAGGCTGTGATAGCAATAAAATAGATGATGCCATTACAGCTATTTATAGCAAAATAACTGCTTCTAAGCACTCTACGTCATACCGCCGCGGTATCTCTTAGCCGCTAACAAGTAGCGGGATGACAGCAATCCTACGTCATACCGTCACGGTATCTCATCCGCTAACACATAGCGGAATGACGAATTACTTAGAGCTTGTCAAGGAAGTTTTTTCGTTTAATCCGTTTCTATAAATCCAGATTTCAGCGTTATGCGCTGGAATGACAACGCAAGGTAAATTTTCCAACATCCAAAAATTACAGAATTTAGTCTGTTTAATTAAGTATGAACTGTTACACGAAAATTTTGTAAACAGATTAATATGCCCTGTTTTTGCTATTCATCTAAAAATGGAACCATAGAGCACGTTGATGAGCATAAGCAAATTTTAATGCAAAGATTACTATCAGAAAATAGATTATGCAAGAGGTCTAATTATTCTGCCGCAATTTTGCTCTATCACATTTGCCACATTTAATATTCCAGCTTCGTCATGATAATTTCCAATCACTTGCAAGGCAAGTGGTAAACCCTCATTGGAAAGCCCAACAGGAACAGAAATAGCAGGCAATCCTGCAAGACTTGCTGGCACGGTAAACACATCATTGATGCACATAATTAGCGGATCTGGCTTTTCATTTAAGCCAAAAGCTTCTGTTGGAGCAGATGGTACAAGTATGTAATCTATTTTTTCAAACGCTTTTATAAAATCATTTCTGATTAATGCTCTAATGCACTGCGCTTTTTCGTAATATTCATTATAATGACCTGAAGAAAGCGCATAAGCGCCAATCAAAATTCTTCTTTTCACCTCTTTACCAAAACCTTCTGCTCTTGTTAGTGAATACATTTCTTCAAGGGTATCAGCATCAACCCTTAATCCATAACGCACACCATCGTAACGAGCAAGATTGGATGAAGTTTCAGCAGAACAGATTAAATAATAGACCGGTATTGCATATTTAGTATGTGGCAGAGTAATGTCAACAACTTCAGCGCCATTTTCTTTTAAATAGGAAGTAACTCTTTCCCAATTATGAACTATTTCCTCTGAAATTCCATCCATCCTATATTCTTTTGGTATACCAATACACTTACCCTTGACATCACCATTTATAAAGCTAGAAAATTCAGGTACTGGCTTTTCGCTCGATATTGAATCTTTTTTATCATAGCCACAAATTACTTCCAGCATTAATGCTGAATCAGAGACAGAACGAGTAATGACTCCTGCTTGATCCAGAGAACTTGCAAATGCAATCATACCAAAACGCGAGCATCTTCCATAAGTTGGCTTTATTCCAACTACTCCACAATAAGCTGCTGGTTGGCGTACAGATCCACCGGTGTCGCTTCCTAACGCTCCAGCGCATAAAAATCCAGCAACCGATGCTGCAGATCCACCAGATGATCCACCAGGAACAACTTTTTCCCCATCACTTTTTCTAATCCACACATTTTCAACAGGGCCAAAATAGCTATTTGTGTTCGCAGAACCCATAGCAAATTCATCCATATTAAGCTTACCGAGCATGGCTGCTCCACTTTTTAAAAGCAAGTCAGACACTGTAGATTCGTAAGTCGGAACGAAATTTTCCAGCATTTTTGAGCATGCTGTTGTTTTTATTCCTTTTGTACAGAATAGATCTTTGATGCCAACTGGTATACCCATGAGCGGCGAGATTAAATCATCCTTTTGCCTAAAGAAATGTTCATCTGCAGCTTTAGCAGCTTTCATTGCTATCTCTGGGGTTTTTGTTATAAATGCATTTAATTTCTCATTTTCAACCGCACTGATGTGTGCTTCCACGAGTTCAACAGCGGAAAAACTCCTTTTTTTGAGCCCGTCATGCATTTGTGTAATACTTAACTTTTTTAGTTCATTCATCAATATTTAATTTTTAGCAAGACGTTAATTATAACATGGCACGGTAAAAAATCCATACATTTATAGTTACAGCTAGAAATATAGCTAAGAACCTGTACATAATTGATGCTCAGAGTGTAAAGAACGCAGATACTGCTGAAGAAAAAGGCTAGACGCTGGTAAAAAAATCTCAGGGCCATATCGCAGTTGATACTCAAGGTTTACCACATGCAATTTATGTAACAACTGCAGGAACAACTGACCGCAGCAGTGCTGTTCTGGAGTTAAAAATATACTGGTTGATGCGGGCTATACAGGAGAGAATTTTGCAACGCAAATAAAAGATATTATTGGTGCAACTGTTGAAGTAATAAAGCAAAGTGAATTTGAACAGGCTCTTACAAAGTATACAAAAAACGTTTACAATCAACGTTCAACGTGATAAATTAAAGACGGTTTATTCCTCGGTAGCTCAGTGGTAGAGCAGTTGGCTGTTAACCAATTGGTCGCTGGTTCGAATCCGGCCCGGGGAGCTCTTCTCTATGAAATTCTAGTGTTAATCTTATATGGGCATTAAATCAATCGTTTTATGTATACTAGATGGCTGGGGAAATGGAGTAGAAAGCAGTAAATATAATGCTATTAGCAACGCAAATCCACCCTGTTGGCAATATATTAGCTCTAATTATCCAAAATGCAGTTTATCCGCCTGTGGAACTGATGTGGGGTTACCTGGTGGTCAAATAGGTAACTCAGAAGTTGGCCATATGAATATTGGCAGTGGTAGAGTGGTAATACAAAGCCTTCAGCGCATTAATCAAGAGATTGGAACAATAGAAAACAATGTAAATCTACAAAGTTTTATTAATGATCTAAAAAGTAAGAACGGAGTATGCCATATAATGGGATTAGTGTCAGATGGCGGTGTTCATTCGCATCAAAAGCATATTTCAACTTTAGCAAATAAAATATCACAGCATGGAATAAAAGTGGTGATACATGCATTTTTAGATGGCAGAGACACATTGCCAAATTCAGGAAAAAAATGCATTCAAGAATTTACAAAGAGTATAAAGGGAAATGACACAAGAATTGCTACTGTTTCTGGGCGTTACTATGCTATGGACCGTGATAACAGGTGGGAGAGAACAATTGAAGCTTATGAGGCTATCGCATTTGCAAAGGCACCTCGTCATGATAATGCAGTATCGTTGATTGATGAAAATTATCAAAATAACATAACTGATGAGTTTGTCAGGCCAGCAGTAATAGGTGACTATCAAGGTATAAAACCAGAAGATGGAGTGCTGTTGGCTAACTTTCGTGCTGATCGAATGATACAATTAGCAAGTATTTTGCTTAGTAAAACAAACCATACTGAAATAGCAAAACTCTCTTCAATTCTAAGCATGATGAAATATAAAGAAGATCTCAAAATTCCTTATATTTTTCCTCCTATATCTTTTACTAACACTCTAGGACAGGTAATAGCAGACAATAAATTGCAACAATTACGCATCGCCGAAACCGAAAAATACGCTCATGTGACTTTCTTTTTCAATTGTGGGAAAGAAGAACTTTTCTCTGGTGAAGAAAGAATACTCATTCCCTCACCAAAAGTTCAAACTTATGATTTGCAGCCCGAAATGTCAGCCTTCAAGCTCACAGAAAAGCTTGTAGAAAAAATTCACTTCCAAGAATTCGCACTGATAGTTGTAAATTACGCTAATCCTGATATGGTAGGGCATACAGGTAATATAAAAGCAGCCGAGAAAGCTGTGCTAGCTGTAGATGATTGTCTTGCGAAAGTGCTGAGTGCTGTTAAAAAGTCAAGCAACACCGCATTAATTGTCACTGCAGACCATGGTAATGTGGAATGTATGTTCGATGAAGAAAATAATACACCTCATACAGCACACACTCTAAATAAAGTGCCATTTATTGTGTCTTGCAATAATCTAAAACTAAGAGACGGAAGGTTATCTGACATTGCCCCTACTATTTTACAGCTACTTGGAATTAAAAAACCAAACGAAATGACAGGCAGTTCGTTGATTTCTTGCATTACCCTCTGTCATTCCAGCTAGGCAGCGTTATGCACCGGAATGACATCAAATAGATGTGTTTTAACTTAATCCAACTTTTAAATTTTTCGCTGTTAGTACTAATGATTCATTAAAGAAGCTGTCAATATCACCAATACTATCTATATTTTTTGTACTGATAGATTGGTCAATTCTTTTGACCAAATTAGATAAAACTTTATTAGGGCCAATTTCAACAAATTTGTTAATGCCACGGCTTGACATATACAAAACCATTTCTCTCCATTTCACTCTGCTTATGACTTGTTTAGCAAGTAAAGCTTTTATAACTTTGGGATCACTCTCCTCTTTAGCTGTAACATTTGATATCAAAGGAACTATAGGACGGGTTATTTTAATACCCTTCAAAAACTCCAGAACTTTTTCATCAGCAGGTTTCATAAGAGATGAATGAAAAGGCCCACTAACCTGTAATTTAATTAGTTTCCTCACACTCGAGTTTTTGAATAAATCAGGTAGCATCTCAAGGGCTTCTGCAGTACCACTTATGACTACCTGCCCACCGCCATTATCGTTTGCAATTTCACAAACTCCATCAATTTGGGTTGATTTCAATATATCTTCTACTTCGCTTATCTCTGCTCCAAGCAATGCGACCATTCCACCTTTACATTTCAAAGAAGCTTCATGCATTGCTTCGCTGCGAACTTTCAGCAGCTTGATTGCAGACTCAAGAGTTAATGCCCCTGCAGCACATAGCGCTGTATATTCACCGACTGAATGTCCACAAACATATTTAATTCCATAATTAGAAAAAAGAGATTCACCAAACACATGCTCGGTAACACGTAGCGTCGCGATTGACACTGCCATTATAGCTGGCTGAGCGTTTTCTGTAATGGTTAATTCTTCAATAGGACCGTTGAAGATTAAATGAGACAGCTTTCTACCCAATATGCTATCCACTTCATTAAATACTTGTCTTGCAACGGAAAACTCACTATATAAGCTCTTTCCCATTCCTACAAACTGAGAGCCCTGACCAGGGAAAGCGAAAATCATGATAACTATTATTTATTCCTTATTAAATATACTACTTTATTTATTTTTTGTCAATATTTTAGAATAATGATTGACTTAGTGAATTAAGTTCACTAGAATGTTAACTGACTAAAAGTTGTAAGCAACAATGACAGAAATCAATTATCATAAAGTTACCATCGTTATGACAGATGGTCAAGAGTTTGAAACTCGTTCCACTTATGGAAAGGAGGGAGATAGGATAAAACTCGATAGGGATCCTCTCACTCACCCTGCATGGACTGGAAGTTTGACAAGCGGGTCAGCAAGTAAAACTAGCAAATTAGCTAAGTTTAACGATAAATATGGGGATATTTTCTAGTTTTTCGCTTCTTTTTTAGATGCATAAATACAAAAATATAGGCTATATCGCTTCTGAGTCACTAAAATCGCAGGAAGTATCTAAACTATTAAAGAAACTTAATTTTATCAATATAACAGAAGAAAATAAGTCCGAAATCGATCTATTGATAGTTGTTGGCGGTGATGGCTTTATGCTACGCACCTTGCATAATTACGTTATAGAAAACAAAAACACACACGTATACGGAGTAAACACTGGCAATGTTGGGTTTTTGATGAATAAATGCTTTAAAGATTTAATTGATCATATAGAGCACGCAACCTTAGCTCAGTTAACTTTGCTAAAAATGGAAGCCACAGACACAAGTGGCAAGAGGTATCACTACATAGCGGTAAACGAGGTATATGTTTTTAGAAAAGCAAACCAAATAGTAGAAATGAATATCACTATTAATGATAAGCTAAAAGTAGAAAAATTTAGAGGGGACGGAGTAATATTATCTACTCCCACAGGTAGCACTGCATATAACTTCTCTGCCGGTGGCCCAATCTTGCCGCTAAATTCAAATTTACTTGCATTAACCTCTATCAATAGCTATTACCCAAGGCATTGGAATGGAGCACTAATCTCAAATGATACGATCGTACAAATTGACATTAACGACACAAAAAATCGTCCAGCGCTTGTAGTATCAGATTACAAAGAGTTTCATAATATATCACAGATAAAAATACAAAAAGACCATGAGAACACAATCACTCTGCTTTTTGACAAAGATTACCCTCTGAATGAAAGGATCTTTGATAGACAATTTCTATACTAATAATTATCCGTAAACTGGTATTTACTACATCTTAATAACTATAGCGTAATTAACCAGCATAGTAATTAATTTTGGAGCGAATATGCCAGGAACACAAGATCAAGATACAGTAAAACCACTTTCTTATACACCAATAGATAAAGATGGCAAAGTAACACCAGAAACTCCACCAACACCAACGCCTAGAACAAGTACTCCCAAAAAAAATGATGAAGGAATAAATCCACCATCGCCTGAAGAAGCAGGAAAAACTATCTCAGATATACTGAATATAGCACCACCGATTTTGCCAAAAGCTCCAGGTTTACAAGACAAAGAAGACGAAAATTTGTTTGATCTTAGTACTGAAGTATCACCTCCTTCCCTAGAAGAAACAAAAGGTGAGGAAACTCATGTTGATGTGCCACAAAATTCAACTCTAATACCAACTCTCATTGTTGGCCAGTCAAATAGGAGACATTGCAGAGTTGTTTAATTGTGGAGCTGGCAAGAGAAGTAATAAATTTGCACAAAGCACCCTCAAGCAGAGCAATTGTATCGTATATTTTATTGCGTAAAATGTTCTGTTTTATATATAACCAAAGCCTCTCAACAGGATTTAGCTCAGGTGAGTACGGAGGTAGGTATATAATATCGATATTGTTAGGTACCTTTAAATTTTTTGACCTATGCCAACTAGCACAATCCATAACGAGAAAAGCCTCTCGTGTTTCTAGATATTGCGACATCTGCTCAAGAAATATGTTCATGCAATCAGTGTTGACATTTGGTGCAAATAAGCTAGAACTCTCTCCATTTCTAGGATTAACCGCACTATAGAGATAGAAATTTTGCCTACCTAATTTTGTTTTAACCTGTGTTCTAATCCCCTTTTTAAACCACCCATGTCCAACCTTTGAATGTGTGCCAAACCGTGATTCATCAAAGAAAAATAGCTCTTTTTCTGGATACTTGCTAATAGCTCCATTGAGATTTTTTTTTGAATTCCTCTTGTTTGCTTTTATCTTGTCCATTATGAACTGGTCTTGGTGTAATATATGAGAATTTCATCTTTTGCATATAGCGGTGTACTGTAGATTTGCTGATATTTAATCTGAACTTTTCCTGGATTCTTATTCTCATTTCTTTAATGGTAATATTAGGATTTTCTTCTATCCACTCTTCAATTTGCTGTAGTTGAACCTGATTTAATTTAGTTTTTCTACGGCGTTGTGGAGGAGCAAACAGTTTTTCTTCTCTGCCAATTTTCAAGAGTTTTACCCACGAAGTTAGTGCGCTTCTTGAAATGCAATATATTTTTGCTACAGCCGTTATACTGTACTTTTTTGCTGCAATTACAGCATTTAGTTTTTTTGAAACATATGCATTATTCCTTACTTTCTTCAGCATTTCTTTTGCTGATTCTACTACTTTTTCATCCAATAATTTTGATCTTAATGCCATTTATACCTCAACTATTTTACTTACTTCATTATGGCTTTTCTTCCATCTTTGTCCATCTGTTTGCCGTGTAATGGGAATTGGTATAAGAGCTTGTCCGCAAACCATAAAATTCAAGCATATTCCCTCTTTAACATCAATCTATTCATAGCCAGATATATAAAATTTTCAGTAGATGTTGTCAGCAAATCATATTCTTTCGATAGCCTTGTATCTTGAAAAAAGCATCTAATGCTTTAAGCTTAAGCACTAGATGGAGAAGGGAAAAACTCTGTTGCTAGCCTTAGATATAAAATCTGTATAGGAGACAAGAGTTCCCTTCTCAAAGTATAGGCTGGACGGTATCGTAGAAAAACCTAAATGGTTCTAATTCTGTATTCACAAGGTTAGCCCTACTTTTCATTTTAAATAGTAACGTATGGGGTTATATATGATCAACAACTTTTTGGGCATAGACATATCAAAAGATCGCTTTGATGTTTATCTCTCATTCATAAGTAAAAAAGGAAAACGTGAAACTAGGAAAAGAAGCTTTAAGAACGATGATAATGGGTTTCAAGGTCTACTGAACTTTCTACAAAAACATAACGTAGAACAAGTGAAAGCTTGTATGGAAGCTACTGGTTGTTATAGCGAAGCTTTGGCTGAATTTCTACACAATTCTGGATATTTTGTTAGTGTTGTAAATCCTTATTGTATTAAATCTTATGCGAGGAGTAAGCTTGTAAGACAAAAGAATGATCAGACCGATGCAGAAATTATTGCTGATTATTGCCAAAGACAGGAACCTTCTCGTTGGACACCACCTTCTCCTGAAATGAAAAAATTAAAACATCTTTATCGTTGCTCGGTTGCGTTAAAAGATGAGTTAACATTAGTAAATAACCACTTAGAAAAAAAAGAGAGACTTCCCAAAGAAGTTGCAAATGCTTGGGAAGACCTTGCAATGAATATAGCTCAAAAAATAGAAACAATAAAAAACTCCGTACGTGAACTATTAAATCGACACAAAGAATTGTTGGAAAATTTTCAACTTCTATTGACTATTCCAGGCATAGGAGAAGAATCAGCAACAGCTATTTTAGCTGAAGTTCCTGACACAAAGGCTTTTAGAGATGCCAGGCAATTGGCAGCATATGCAGGAGTTATACCGAGAAATATAACATCAGGTTCCTCTGTATATGCCAAACCCAGATTAAGTAAATCAGGTTCACGAACACTACGTAAGGCAATGTATTTTCCTGCTATAGTAGCTAAAAATCACAATCCTATTATTATGACTTTTTGCAAGAGATTAAAAGAAAAAGGCAAGCATAATATGGCCATTGTGGGAGCTGCGATGCGTAAGTTACTCCATATTGTTTTTGGTGTTCTAAGTTCAAAGAAGGCTTTTGATTCAGACCATATCAAAAACTATAGGGCTAAAAGGTTGGCTGAAGGTTTAGTGCTTTAAAATCAAAAAATGCTTTCTATCACATCTTATGTGAAATAGTATCTTACACAAATTTATTGAATGTAGTTGGTTAGTGGATATGTTGATAAGTAAATTTCTGCTGTCTTATATGTAACTAATTTACTTATCAACATATCCACTAACTATAATCTGTGTACTGCTACACAGGATGTAAATTGAAAGTATTTTTTGATTTTATGATGTAACTTGAGCAATTTTTATAATTTTTTTGTTGACTGGTGAGACGGTATCTCCTATTCCTATTTATCCAAGCAAAAGTCCTTTCTACAACCCACCTTCTCGGCTGCACTTTAAATCCTGGCTCCACTTTTGGTAATAGCTCTGGTGGTGTATCTTTATGCACCCAAAATCTGCTCGGAGGCCTTTTGACAATTTCAATTTCTATGTCATATTCTCTCTTTATGTGATCTTTTAAATCTTTTCCTTGATATCCCATATCACCCCACATCTTCCTAACATTAGTGTGTTTTTTCCTCATATTATCCAGCGCTATTTTCACACCATCTCTGTCATTTTCATTTGCAGCCCCGACATAACAACCGAGTATAAATCCTTGAGTATCTGTAATTATGTGTCTTTTTCTGCCTTTTACTTTTTTACTCCCATCATAACCTTTGACCCCCCTTTTTCTGTGGTTTTCACAGATTGACTGTCTACTATACATGCGCTTGGCTCCTTATTCCTTCCCATTTTTGACCTACTGTATTTACTAATATCATAGTTCATTTTCTCGAAAATTCCTTGCTTTTTCCATCTTCTAAATTGCTCATATACTGTCTTCCATAGTGGAAAATCATTTGGTAAATAGCGCCATTGGCATCCTGTACGTAGCACATAAAAAATTGCAGATAATACCTCTCTTTTGCTATGTTTCAGCGGCCTTCCTCCTTTCTTGTATGATACTCTAAAGTGTTTCTCTATTAGCAACCACTCTCTTTCACTTAGATCTGTTGGATACTTCTTTCTCATTTCTAATCCCATTTTTAAAACTCATATACTATCCCTTTTCTTGTTTGCGGACAAGCTCTTATACCAATTCCCATTACACGGCAAACAGATGGACAAAGATGGAAGAAAAGCCATAATGAAGTAAGTAAAATAGTTGAGGTATAAATGGCATTAAGATCAAAATTATTGGATGAAAAAGTAGTAGAATCAGCAAAAGAAATGCTGAAGAAAGTAAGGAATAATGCATATGTTTCAAAAAAACTAAATGCTGTAATTGCAGCAAAAAAGTACAGTATAACGGCTGTAGCAAAAATATATTGCATTTCAAGAAGCGCACTAACTTCGTGGGTAAAACTCTTGAAAATTGGCAGAGAAGAAAAACTGTTTGCTCCTCCACAACGCCGTAGAAAAACTAAATTAAATCAGGTTCAACTACAGCAAATTGAAGAGTGGATAGAAGAAAATCCTAATATTACCATTAAAGAAATGAGAATAAGAATCCAGGAAAAGTTCAGATTAAATATCAGCAAATCTACAGTACACCGCTATATGCAAAAGATGAAATTCTCATATATTACACCAAGACCAGTTCATAATGGACAAGATAAAAGCAAACAAGAGGAATTCAAAAAAAAATCTCAATGGAGCTATTAGCAAGTATCCAGAAAAAGAGCTATTTTTCTTTGATGAATCACGGTTTGGCACACATTCAAAGGTTGGACATGGGTGGTTTAAAAAGGGGATTAGAACACAGGTTAAAACAAAATTAGGTAGGCAAAATTTCTATCTCTATAGTGCGGTTAATCCTAGAAATGGAGAGAGTTCTAGCTTATTTGCACCAAATGTCAACACTAGACCTGCTGCGAATCAAGCGATAAAAAAAAGGGAAGGAGGGTGAATAAAATCAAGGTTAACTAAAAGGCGTGCTTAAGATTTACAATACCAGCAATAATATTGAACCTCAGGTTATATTTTTTCTGAAAATTGCGATAAACATTCGACATAATTTTAAATATCTTTATCTCTCGGATCTTATTTTCTACTCTCATTCTAAATGATGCTAATCTTCTATTATGCTCTTTCTGCTCTTGAGTTAATGGCTTTTTACGATACTTTTTATATGGAATTATAACATTGCTTTGCAATTTTTGCCAACCTTGATATCCAGAATCGGCATGTTTTATGCTATCAAGTGGTAAATATTTTTCTTGTTTCCTTATGCGAAAATCACTAATTCTACCACGGTATGACTTTGACACTGATAAAATTCTTCCTCCTTCTTCGATAATAATCTCAGTTTTCATAGTGTTGGTTCTTTTTTTTCCTGAATATGATTTCTTCCGTTTTTTACTATCTTCTGGTCTCTGTATTTGCTGTTCTGTAACATCAGCCAAAATCTTCAGTGTTTTTTCTGGCGTCATACTTCTATCTTTTGTGATAGTAACTTTTTTGGCAAGTAATGGCTCTATTTTCTTCAGTAACCTACACACATTTGCGTTGTGCACATTGAACAGGCACCCTAAAAATCTGTGTGTTATGTAAGTGCGATAGTACAAAATTACGCAAAATAACTTATCTTCCAGAGTTGGTAGTTGTGATCTTCTACCATGGCACTTTTTTTGTTTTTCAAGTTTTTCCCACTCAGACCTCACTTTTTCCACCACCTTTTCGAACTCCTCTACAGTTAAACCTGTTATATTACGAAAGTTTCTTGGATGTTTCTTTATGTTATAGTAACTAAAGCTCATTTTTTTACCTTACTCAATCTGCTTATTCTTCTTTTACCTCTCTCACATCATTTTGTCATCACCTTTTGCAGCAGGTCTACTGATTGCATGAACATATTTCTTGAGCAGATGTCGCAATATCTAGAAACACGAGAGGCTTTTCTCGTTATGGATTGTGCTAGTTGGCATAGGTCAAAAAATTTAAAGGTACCTAAAAATATCGATATTATATACCTACCTCCGTACTCACCTGAGCTAAATCCTGTTGAGAGGCTTTGGTTATATATAAAACAGAACATTTTACGCAATAAAATATACGATACAATTGCTCTGCTTGAGGGTGCTTTGTGCAAATTTATTACTTCTCTTGCCAGCTCCACAATTAAACAACTCTGCAATGTCTCCTATTTGACTGGCCAACAATGAGAGTTGGTATTAGAGCTTGTCCGCAAACCATAAAATTCAAGCATATTCCCTCTTTAACATCAATCTATTCATAGCCAGATATATAAAATTTTCAGTAGATGTTGTAAGGAGATCGTATTCTTTAGATAACCTTCTATTCCTATTGATCCAAGCAAAAGTCCTTTCTACAACCCACCTTCTCGGCTGTACTTTAAATCCCTGCTCTACTTTTGGTAATAGCTCTGGCGGTGTATCTTTATGCACCCAAAATCTGCACGGAGGCCTTTTAACAATTTCAATATCTATATTGTGCTCTATTTTTACGTAATCTTTTAGCTCTTTTCCTTGATATCCCATATCAGCCCACATTTTCCTAACATTAGTATATTTTTTCCTCATATTATCTAATGCTATCTTAACTCCATCTCTGTCATTTTCATTTGCAGCTCCCACATAACATCCCAATATAAAACCCTGAGTATCCGTGATTATATGCCTCTTTCTACCTTTAACTTTTTTTGCTCCATCGTAGCCTTTTGTCCCCCTTTTTCTGTCGTTTTTACAGATTGGCTATCTACTATACACGCACTTGGCTCCTCATTTCTTCCCATTTTTGACCTGCTATATTTAGTAATATCATAGTTCATTTTCTCGAAAATTCCTTGCTTTTTCCATCTCCTAAATTGTTCATATACTGTCTTCCATGGCGGAAAATCGTGCGGTAAATAGCGCCATTGACATCCTGTACGTAGCACATAAAAAATTGCAGATAATACCTCTCTTTTGCTATGTTTCAGCGGCCTTCCTCCTTTCTTGTATGATACTCTAAAGTGTTTCTCTATTATCGACCACTCTCTTTCACTTAGATCTGTTGGATACTTTTTTCTCATTCCTAACCCCGTTTTTAAAACTCATATACTATCCCTTTTCTTGTTTGCGGACAAGCTCTAAGCAGATCCCCTTCTCAAGAGACAGTATTTGATGATCCTGATAAAACATTAACACGGGTAAGCAGAGAATCAAGTAACAAACTTAGCAATGTACCTTCAACTTCTCCACCATCATATAAGACAGATGACTCTGAAGAGTCTTTGTCACTAAATTCTGATATAGGTGGCACAACAAATAAAAAAACAAACAGATTCTTGCCAAGAGCAAAGTATGCCATGCAGCAGAAGGGCTTCATAATTTTCAGTGCAACTGCTATTATGCTTGGCGCATCCGCAGCTTTAGTATATTTACAAGATAAAGAAAAATTTATCGCGTTTTTTACAAACAGCCCAAAATATATCACTATACCAGTTATCGCACTTGCTGCGGTGCTTGCAATTAGTCCAATACTTTTTGCAATAAAGCAATTTAGAAATACTGCAGAGCATAAAACTCAAGAAAAAAATGCGGATGGAATTTTAGCTGAGGTGTTGGAGCATCAGCCAAAAGATAAAGCTATAAAATCTGTAAGACTGGAATATAGCAATGGCACTCATTCAAATTTTGTACTTAATGCTTGGGAATCTAAGAATGACTTCATCAACATTGACGAAAAAGTAGTTAGCAGAACTAACAAAATAGAATCAGTAATCAACGACAGACCACTATTTACTGCATTATTAGCCAGTGTAATTGCTGCAAATGTAGCACTTCCTTTAGGGCTACTTGCAACAAATGGTGTTAATGGTGTACAAAAATTTTACCAGAACCCTTTGACTAATGACATAGGACTATCATTACTTATAGGCTCAGGTGTACTTGCATTATTAATTTTGTGTCTTGGTGTACATTACTATAGAAAAACAAATTGCACTAATCTTATATATTCGCAGGAAAAGATTAACACTGAAAGCGTTAACAAGAAATTCATTGAAGAAATAAAACACGAAAGAACAGAGGTTCTTGGAGAAAACCACAGTAAAGATGCTAAACGCAGCAGCTTAACGCTTGAGCAAGTTGTGGTTCAATCTCATAATTGTAAGGACGCTGTTTATAGTGTCGGTTAATAAAATGCATGATATAGCTAGTGCAACCCTACGTCATACCGCGATTCATTCGCGGTATCTCTTGGCATAGATCCCGCTAACACGTAGCGGGATGACGGTTGTCATGGTGTCATCCGAGTAGCCTCTTTTTTGTCATCCCAGTGCCCTGACTACTTGGATCCAGAAAAAAGAATGGTGTCATGAAAGTAGCCTCCTTCTCCTGTCATCCGAGTAGCTGACACTGGTTCCTTTATGACGGCAGTGCCCAAAGGTGTCATCCGAGTAGCCCCTTTTTTGTCATCCCAGTGCCTATTCCTTTGTCATCCAAGTAGCCTCCTTTTTTTGTCATTCCAGTGCCTATTTCTTTGTTATCCCAGTGCCCTCTTCTTGTCATCCCAGTGCGTGACACTGGGATCTAATTTTTTATGCAAAATTATCATATTTATATACTTGCAAATAGATACAATTTGAAATAATTTATACTATGAAGTTACGAAATGAGATCCCAGTGTCTGGGCACTGGGATGACACCCTACTTAACCGTCATACCGCCGCGGTATCTTAGCCGCTAACAAGCAGGGGGATGACGGTTGTCGTTTAGCTATAAACATTAAGAAATTTATCAAACGGAAAAAAAGGCAAAAGAAGCCCCGTGGTTATTATCCGCTTTAAAATATTGGCGTTTTTTATGTTTTAAACGCTTGACAAGCAAGATTTAGCTGCTTTTAATTGCAACTAACCTACGCTGCAAATGTTTAAGAAGTTTACCAAGCAGAAAAAAAGACAAAGAATCCCCGAGTTAGCTAGTCTTTTACTATCTTTGTCGAGTATTGGCATTTTTTGATGTCTTGTAATGCTTTGTAAGCGCGTTCAGCTTATTTAGATAAAAATCTAGATGTAGATGAAGTTTTGTAAAGACATACAGTATCTATATACTGCAAAAAATTGAACATAAGACGCCGATACATTAAGTAATCCTTACCTTTTAATCTGCAGATTGGCGAAAGCAAATACAATAGCTTCACTTCCATGATAAGGGGCTGGCGGAGTTTGTCAAGGAAGTTTTTTGTATTTTAACCTTAGATTTGAGAAATCTTATAGGCTTTTGTTCTCATGAAAATTATGTTCTCATGAGTAAATTAATGTTATCCTTTTTTGTTGATCTAAAGTTTCTTATGTTCATACACTTACGTGTTCATAGTGTTTATTCGCTGCTTGAAAGCTCGGTTAAAATTGAGGAGCTGATAGGCCTTTGTTTGCGAAATAAAATGCCAGCGGTTGCAATTACTGATTCAGGCAACTTGTTTGGCTCGCTCGAATTTTCAGAATATGCAGCAAGTAGGGGAATACAGCTAATAATAGGATGCAATATTATAGTTAAACATTCAGAACAAAATTTACCTATATTATTGCTTGCAAAAAATGAGCAAGGGTACACTAATTTAGTCACTTTGGTGAGTGAGTCTTTTAAAAAGCGCAAGAATAACAGCGATATTCCTTACGTTGATTTTGATGAGCTATTGAATTTAAGTACGGGTCTGATCGCTTTAACCGGTGGATGTTTGGCTCAACTATTGTTGGGGCAAGATAAAGAAACGGTTGAAAAACTGCTTTCAGCATTCAATGGTCATTTATATGTTGAATTGCAGCGTCATGGGTTGAATAAAGAGCTAGAGCTTGAAGAAGCTTTGATAGACTTTGCTTATCAGCGCAATATACCACTGGTTGCAACGAACGATGTGTTTTTTCCAAATAGGTCTGACTATGAGGCTTATGATATATTAACGTGTATATCAGAGGGGAGTTATGCCCTGGAGAATAACAGAAAGAAGTTAACTACCGAGCATTACTTCAAGTCTGTGGCAGAAATGGAGGAGCTGTTCAGCGACGTTCCCGAAGCAATTCATAACACTTTAGTGATAGCTAAGCGGTGCTCTTACATGCCAAGAAGCAGGCAGCCTATCTTGCCTAAATTTCCTTGTCGAGAGAATAAAACTGAGAATGAAGAACTGAGGGAGCAGGCAGTTGCAGGATTAAAATTCCGCATTGCGAATGAGACAGATATAGACCTTAAACAATACTACGATCGGCTGAATTACGAACTAAGCGTAATAACTTCGATGAACTACGCTGGCTACTTTTTGATAGTTTCTGATTTCATTCGTTGGAGCAAAGCAAATGGCATTCCAGTTGGGCCAGGAAGAGGTTCAGGAGCTGGATCAATTGTTGCTTGGGGCTTACAGATTACAGACCTTGATCCAATAAAGTTTGGCCTAATATTTGAAAGGTTTTTAAATCCTGATCGTGTATCAATGCCTGACTTTGATATCGATTTCTGCCAAGAGAAAAGAGACCTGGTTATTGATTATGTTCAGAAAAAGTACGGTTATGTTGCTCAAATAATCACTTTTGGAAAATTGCAAGCAAGGGCAGTATTACGTGATGTTGGTAGAGTATTGCAAATGCCTTACTCTCAAGTGGATAAAATATCTAAAATGGTTCCATTTAATCCAGTAAATCCTGTAACTTTATCACAAGCGATAGAGTTTGATCAAAACCTGCAGAAAGAACGAGATAGTGATGAGGTAATTGCAAAGCTTCTTGATATATCACTAAAGCTCGAAGGAATATATCGTCACGTTTCAACTCATGCTGCTGGAATTGTAATATGTGATCAAAAGTTGGAAAATTTTGTTCCTGTGTACTACGATCCAAATTCGGCTCTGCCAATCACTCAATACAGCATGAAATATGTAGAGAAAGCTGGGCTAATAAAATTTGATTTTCTTGGACTTGGTACGCTAACACTAATAGATCATGTATGTCGTTTAATTAATCGTGATGAAAAAAAGATCGATATTTCTTCAGTTCCTTTGAATGATCAAAAAACCTATGAGATGCTCTCTAGCGGTGATTCAATTGGAGTGTTCCAGCTTGAAAGTTCGGGAATGAGAGAAGCTTTAATCAAATTAAAGCCAGATTGCATTGAAGATATTATCGCTTTAATTTCCCTTTATCGTCCAGGACCTATGGATAACATTCCAACTTATGTTGCAAGAAAGCATGGCCTTGAAAAGCCAGATTATATTCATCCGTTACTTGAAGGAGTGTTAAAAGAAACATTTGGGGTAATAATCTACCAGGAGCAGGTGATGGAAATAGCCCGTATTCTCTCTGGATATAGTCTTGCAGAAGCAGATTTGCTAAGACGTGCCATGGGTAAGAAAATTAAGGAAGAGATGGATAAACAACGTGAACTTTTCATCCAAGGGGCAACAAAGAATGGCGTTGATTATGACAGGGCAAGTTATATCTTTGACCTTGTTGCAAAATTTGCTGGTTATGGATTTAATAAATCTCACGCAGCTGCATATGCGGTTATATCTTATCAAACGGCTTACCTTAAAGCTAATTATCCATTAGAATTTTTTACAGCACTAGTGAATCTAAATATTGATGATAGAGATAAACTGAATTTATTTTATCATGCAGCAAAGTTTAGTGGCGTTACCGTTCTTCCACCTGATATAAACAAGTCTCAAGCTGAATTCTCAATAGAGGGTGAGTGCATACGTTATGGTATTGCTGCATTGAGGAATGTTGGTTTTTCTATAGCAGAAGGAATAGTGAACACACGTTCAAGCGCTTATAAGGACATATGGGAATTCATTCAAAATTCAGGTCATATAATAAATAAGAGAGCGCTAGAAAGCCTAATTAAATCCGGGGCATTCGATAGCGTGCATAAGAACAGAAAGCAGCTATATGAGTCAATGGACACACTGATTTACTTTGCAAATAAAAACAAACAGGATAGAGAATCAAGTCAAGCTGCTTTGTTTGGTAGTCTTGATGTCCTCAAACCGAAATTTGAGAATGTGGAAGATTTTGATGAAGAGGAAAAATTAGAGCATGAGTTATTTTCACTAGGATTTTATTTAACTAATCATCCACTTGAAAAATTTAGAATTCTTCTGGAAAAGTTAAATATTGGGTTTATCGGAGAAAATAGAACAGCAAAAACTGCTGGGGTAATATTAAATGCACGTATGAGAACTTCAGAGCGTGGAAGGTTTGTTATACTCACACTTTCTGATCCCCATAACGTTTCTGAAATAGCATTTTATAATAACGAAATAATAGAAGAAAAAAGAGATTTATTTTCACCAGGAACATTTGTGATAATTGATCTTGAAGCTTCGGAAAATACGACAAGATTAGCAGGCAAGGATATATCTGAGTTTACAAAAAGAATCACTTCTACAATAAAAGAATTAGTTCTCACCACTGAGTGCACGGATTCGCAAAAAGCCGCTATGGAATTAAACACAATATTGAAAGATGAAGGCAGAACCAAAATAATGCTAAAACTTCTTCTCGAAAAACATAAAGTGAGCATCTTATTACCAGGTGCATACTCAATTGCTCCTCAAGTTATTTATGAAATATCTAACTTAAGCTGGATTAAAGGCGTAGAAATTAATACAAATAACTTGCTTATATAAAAAAGCTTTATATAATAAAATATTTAATCGGTATTAAAGGAAGATATAGTGAATCTTTATGAATTTACTTTTATAGCACAACAAGGATTGTTACAGCAAGAAGTAGAGGAGATGGTCCAAGAGCTAGCTGTTTCATTGAAAAATATTAAAGCAGATATTATTTTCCAGAAGATTAAGAGTCTTATGGAAAGGCAAAATAGTACGCTTACAAAACAAGAGTTAGAAACGCGTGCTGAAAACATTAAAAAAGGTCTAGTTGCTTACTCTGATTTCTTGGAAGATCTTACAAAAATTTTATGGGTTGAATTGGAAGAAGATCTTTCAAATTTGAAAGAAGTGAAGTCAAAAATCGATAAAGAGTTGAAAGATGACCTAAAAGATTTAGGAATAACGCAAGATTTTATAAAATTTCTAGGAGGCAGTACTAAAAGTGCGTTTATCCATAACGCAGTAAATGCTTTGAAGAGAAATATTTCAGAACATCTAATAAAGATTTTTCAAGATATTTTGAAAGATTTTAGAATAAACGGTCCAACTCAATCGAGCAAAGCATTGGAGATGCTTTTGGAAAACATTGAAGCATCGGGATTAATCAAGTATGAACATTGGGGTCTTTTGGATTTTGCATATCCAATAAATAAGATGAAGAGCGGTCATTATTGTATAATGTGCATAAGTTCTACTGCAAGCATTCTGGATGAATTTGTGCGTAGAATGAAACTTAATGAGAACATTATTCGCCACTTGTCTGTGCAGGTTGATAAATTTTTTGAAGGTAAATCTTATATGATGAATAAACAAATTGAGGAGCAAAGCGCATAATGATGAAAAGACGAAATAGTTTTAATAATTCTTACGTATCTGTAAATAATAGGACTGGCTTTAGGCGTTCTAAAGTTTGCCCTCTTGCTGCGTCTAAAGATGAAGACATAGATTATAAGAATACAGATTTATTATCCAAGTTTACCTCTGACTATGGTAGGATATTACCTAGAAGGTTAACAGGCGTATGTGCAAAAAAACAAAGGAAGTTACGCTTAGCAGTCATAAGGGCACGTTTTTTAGCTCTTGTTCCTTACTGTACTAAAAAAGTTTAGGTAATTTATGTTGATAATTTTAAAGGAAAATATAAGGACTTTAGGTAAGCTTGGTGAAGTTGTCAAAGTTAAACCAGGTTATGCACGTAATTTTCTTTTTCCACAAAGAAAAGCGGTGAAAGCTACCAAGGAAAATTTAACAAAGCTAGAGGAGCAACGTTTATTACTGGAAGAAGAGAATATAAAAAGATTAAATGTAGCAAAAGAGCTTGCATCGTCACTACATGATAAGTTTGTGGTATTAATAAAGCAAGCTTCAGAGGATGGTAAAATTTTTGGTTCTGTAACAACACGTGAAATTGCGAAAATTTTACTACAAGAAGGACATGTGATAGATCACCGTAGTTTATCTTTTGGTGGAATAAGCATCAAAAACTTGGGTGAATACCAAGTAAACGTAGAATTACATAGTGAAGTAGTAGTACCAATTACTATATACGTCGTGAAATCCGAAACAGATGCAAATGAGCTAAGGCAAGTAAAATTGCAAAATCAGAAGTCTGAGCAACAAGAGGCAGAGCAAGATGCGAATAAAGAAGCTATTGATGGTGATGATAGCTGATCAAAGATGATCCCTTGTTATAGTCGTAAAGAAATATCTGCCATGGCTAAGCTGGTGTCATCCCAGTGCTTCCCTCATGTCATCCCAGTGCGTGACACTGGGATCCAGTTTATTTCATCATGGACATTATTTTATGCTTCTAGAATCCGTTGTCCATTGAATAATTTGCAAATACTTTTATATCTGGATTCCAGTGTCACGCACTGGAATGACACCATTATTGGAATAAATCAAAAATGATTCCCCGCTATAGCAGAAAAGAAATGTCTTCCATTTGGGAGGAAAATAATAAATTTAATATATGGCTTAAAATAGAAAAATTAGCGTGTGAAGCTCAAGCAGAGTTAGGAGTGATTCCAAATAGTGTTGCTCAGAAGCTTTCTGGTGCTATTGAATTTGATATTGAACGTATCAACGAAATTGAATCCATTGTAAAACATGATGTTATAGCTTTTCTGACATATGTTGCTGAAAAAGCGGGAGTTGATGTTCGTTATCTCCACTATGGAATGACAAGTTCTGATGTTTTGGATACATGCCTTGCGGTGCAGTTGAAAGAGTCATGTGATATTTTACTCGGGAATCTAGAAAATTTACTTGCAGTATTAAAAAAAAAAGCTGAGGACTATAAAGACATTGTTTGTGTTGGGCGCAGTCATGGAATGCATGCAGAACCAACAACTCTTGGATTAAAATTTGCTAGATTTTATGCTGAATTTAAACGCAATTATCAGAGATTAATTAGCGCACAAAAAGAGATCTCAATTTGTAAAATATCAGGTGCAGTAGGTAATTTTGCAAATGTTGATCCGTTTGTTGAAGAGTATGTAGCGAAAGAAATGGGACTCATACCTGAAACCATATCGTCTCAAGTCATTCCTCGTGATAGACATGCCATGTTCTTTTCGGTTTTGGGAGTGATTGCAAGCTCAATAGAGAATATTGCAATTGAAATTCGTCATTTGCAAAGAACTGAAATCGGCGAAATTTCTGAGCATTTTTCCACTGGGCAGAAGGGAAGCTCTGCTATGCCACACAAATGTAATCCTATTTTAAGTGAAAATCTGACTGGACTCTCACGTTTAATACGCAGTTATGTTTTTCCTGCGTTAGAAAATGTTGCATTGTGGCACGAACGTGATATATCACACTCGTCTGTGGAAAGATGCATTGCTCCTGATGCTTGTATAACAATGGATTTTGCTTTAGTGCGATTAACAGATTTGATAGATAAATTGGTGATCAATAAGGAAAACATTGAAAAGAACTTAAATTCTTCAAAAGGTTTAGTTTTCTCACAGCGTGTATTGCTTGAGTTAGTAAATAGTGGTTTGGCGAGGGAAGAGGCGTATAAAATTGTTCAGAGCAATGCAATGAAAGTGAAACAAAACAACAGTGATTTTCTGGCCGAATTGAAACAAGATAAACCCTTACTTAAGGTTATTAGCTCGGAAAAACTTGAATCTTTGTTTGATTTGAAGTATTATACAAAACATATAGATCGTGTGTATAATAAGGTTTTTAATTAGGCTGAGTAGCTCAGTTGGTAGAGCAGGAGGATCATAATCTCTTGGTCGGGGGTTCAAGTCCCTCCTCAGCCACTCGAACTAAACTATGTTTAGCAAAGCAGTGCTATTGGTGAAACCCAGTGTCAGTTACTTGGAATGAGTTGTATATCCACTCAGGTGAGGAGACAATGGATAAGAGATTGTGAAAAGGGTTTAGCTTTTGGCCTATGATCTCTTTAAATGACAGAATTTCACTACAAAACTTAACTTTCTTCTATGCAGTTAGCTAAGTCAAGAAAGGTGAATCTATCTCTTGTTGTAAACGCAAGATCGACCACTTTACGATATTGTTCTTTATTCCAACTGAGGTGCTCTGGTAAGTGTGGAATTGATAGATCTTCAAATATTTTTTGCAGGTATTTTGCAGGTAGTAAATTTTGCTTAATTAAATTGGAAATATTAGTCCATTCTTTACAAATAATCTCTTGGATTTTTTGCTGCATAATTTGCTTCTGTTCAAAAGTTCTTACAAATTCGATATTATCAAAGCACTGAGTTATATGTTTTACATCTAAAGTGGTCGGGTTGATAATCGGGTTTTGTATTGATAATGTCTTTTCCTGCAAATTAGCCATGGTAATCGTCGTAACAGCAATTTTTTCGCCATGTAGTGAGGAATGATCTCTTGTTACCATTTCCATTGCGTGAGCTATCATATGCTCTCCTTGGCTTGCAGAATAGCTGCCTTTTGATATTACCATTCCAAGTCCTGAAATTAGTAGAACTTCCATAAGTAATAGGACCACTTTTCTACTTCTTTTAGTAAGCGCCGTATACTCTCTTGGCAAAATTTGCTCCAAATCGCGAACAAGTGTAAAAGGTAATTCATTGTATTCTGTGCCAAGCAACAAATGAGATAGTAGCCAGTCAGCCTGAACTGTCGAACGGCAAATGAAATCTGCAAATCCGCTTAATGTGAGGCGCAGTGGTGCATTGGTAAGTATGTCTATATCTATATATATCGCTCTTGGAAGATGTGCTTTGAACGATTTTTTGTATCCATTTACTAATATTGAAGCATTTGCGGATGTATATCCATTCATGGAAGCGGCTGTTGGGAACGATATATAATCTTTTTTCTCGAGGTAGCTTGCATATTTGCAGATGTCGTTAACGGTGCCGCTACCAAATGCAACTATTAAGTCACTGTCTTTTGCTTTGTTTCTAACTAGATTTATGGTTTCAAGAGAGGCAAGTGAAAGATTAGTACCCATGGTTGGTGTCATTCCAGCGCGTGACGCTGATTTTTTTTCCTGGATCCCAGTCTCGGAGGACTGGGATGATAAAATGTAGGGAGCATCCGAAATGATATGAGGTTTTGCAAGAGGCCTAATGGTATTGCTCGGGATAATTAAGTGAGAAATTTTATTAAATACGTTTTTGTTTAAAAGTTTTGCTGTATTTTCATCTGCAACTAGAAAGATGTCATTTCCGTGTCGTGTGCATATTTTATAGATATCATCAGCAAGGTGGTAATCTGTTATTACTTCCCTTAGAAAAGTTTGTTCGGCTTGATGTAATATTTGTTTTAAATAGTGCATAGAGTGTTTACAATATAGCAATATAAGTATTTTAAGATTGACATGAAAATTGACCCTGTAGAGCTAACTAAGAAATTGATCTCTTTTGAGAGTATAACACCAAGGGACGGCGGGGCAATAGAACATATAGCAACAATCTTTAAGAAAAGTGGCTTTGACTGTGAGATTTTAGAATTTGGTGATGATGGAACTAAAGTTAAAAATCTTTATGCGAAATATATAAACGGAGTACCAAATTTGTGCTTTGCTGGGCATGTTGATGTTGTACCACCGGGTCAGTTAAAAGATTGGGCATTTGGTCCATTTAATCCAGAAGTTAGAGATGGAATGCTATATGGAAGAGGAGCAGCTGATATGAAAAGCGGAATAGCTGCATTTATTGCTGCTATGGCAAATTTAATTGCAGAAAAGTTTCAATTTAATGGTTCGATAAGTGCATTGATTACCAGTGCTGAAGAAAGCACGGAAGAACATGGAACAAAGGCAGTTTTGGAATGGATGAAAAGTAAGCAAAAAAAAATAGATTTTTGTGTAGTTGCCGAGCCAACCAGTAGTGAGAAATTAGGTGATACCATAAAAATAGGCAGAAGAGGTTCTGTAACATTTGAATTAATTTGCCATGGAAAACAAGGACACGTTGCCTACCCAGACCTAGCAGATAATCCAATATATAAGGTAATATCGATATTGAGTAAGGTAAAAAATACTACTTTTGATCATGGTAATAAATATTTTCAGCCTTCACATTGCGAAGTTACTACTATCGATGTTGGAAATAATACTAGCAATCTAATACCTAGTTCAGCAACTACACGTTTTAGCATTCGATATAACGATACACAAACACCTGACGGCTTATATAAGCTGATCGATGAAATATGCTCCAGTGTGACTAACGATTATAAACTTTCTATGCATAGCAGCAGGGACGTTTTTCTCTCTACTCCTGATAGAAATACTGATATTATGCTTAATGCGATAAATAAAATTACCGGCATTGATGCTATGCTGAGCACAAGTGGTGGCACATCTGACGCTACGTTTATCAAAGATGTTTGTCCAGTGATTGAATTTGGTATAATCAACAAAACCGCACATCAGATAAACGAATGCGTATTAGTAAATGATATACACAAATTAACAGCTATATATAAGGAATTTATAGAAAATTATTTCAATTCCACTAATAAAATATTGAATCAGATCAACGTAGTTAGTAATATACCTAGTGGTCCATTGTTAGCTTAGATGTAATCAGATCTCTTGCATAACTGTTGTTTGAGTAACAACTGCCAGCGTGTGACGTTAGAATCCAAAAACCATGAGAGCTACAAAAACCACTTGACAAACTCTGCCAGCTCCCTTACCATGGAAGTGAAGCTATTGTATTTGCTTTCGCCAATCTGCAGATTAAAAGGTAAGGATTACTTAATGTATCGGCGTCTTATGTTCAATTTTTTGCAGTATATAGATACTGTATGTCTTTACAAAACTTCATCTACATCTAGATTTTTATCTAAATAAGCTGAACGCGCTTACAAAGCGTTACAAGACATCAAAAAATGCCAATACTCGACAAAGATAGTAAAAGACTAGCTAACTCGGGGATTCTTTGTCTTTTTTTCTGCTTGGTAAACTTCTTAAACATTTGCAGCGTAGGTTAGTTGCAATTAAAAGCAGCTTAATCTCGCTTGTCAAGCGTTTAAAACATAAAAAACGCCAATATTTTAAAGCGGATAATAACCACGGGGCTTCTTTTGCCTTTTTTTCATTTGGTAAATTTCTTAATGTTTGTAGCTGGAGACTCTCATCTTTAGCGAGCTTCAAGGTAATTGGTTGCTATTTGCGAAAATATTCGCATAATTTAAGTAACATTACTTAATAAAAATTAACTATGGAGCTTAATAAGATTGCAGCATCGATTTTACTTTCTGGGCTAATCATTATGATAGTCAGCAACGTAGTTGATATGCTGTATAGTCCAGAGGAATATAAGATTGAACACCAAACGATAGTAACTGCTGGTAACAATGAGTCCCAGCAAAAAATCGAGCAAGTGGCGCTCGATATTGGAGCGCTCATGCAGAATGCTAGCTTTGAAAAAGGTAAATCAGCAGCAAAAAAATGCATAGCCTGCCATAGTTTTGAGAAAGGTGGAATGAATAAAGTAGGACCAAACTTATGGAACGTAGTTGGAAACAAAAAGGCCCATCTTGGCAACTCATTCAATTACTCAAAAGCAGTGCTTGAAAGAGGTGGAAAATGGGGGTATGAGGAGCTATTTGCCTTTTTAAAGAACCCAAAAGCCTATATAAAAGGTACACGTATGGCATTTGCAGGTATTTCCAATCCACAAGAAATTGCAGATCTAGTCAGCTATTTGCGTTCGATGAGCGATAGTCCGGTTGCTTTGCCAAAGTAGTATGAATTATTGTAAATTGTTTGATGGAAATAATGGTCACATAGCATATCGAAAGCTACAAGGGAAGAAAGCTTCTGTAGTTTTTTTCGGTGGGTTTGCATCTAATATGGATGGAACTAAAGCAACTGCTATTTACAAGTTTTGCCAAGAAAATGATGTAGCACTTGTGCTATTTGATTATTTTGGTCACGGTCATTCAAGTGGTAATTTTATTGATTACACGATAAGTGATTGGCAAAAAAATTGTGCTAAAGTGATGAGTGAATTGACTAGCGATAAACAAATAATTATAGGTTCAAGTATGGGAGGATGGCTGATGCTGCTCACTGCCCTTCAATCTTCAGAAAAAATTGCAGCATTAATCGGCATATCGCCTGCTCCTGATTTCACTGAAGATTTGATATTCAAGCAATTGTCAGACAAGCAAAAAGAAGAACTAGATTCTAAAGGTGTAATAGATTTTACTTCAGAGCATTGTACATACAAAATAACTAAAAATTTGATCGAAGATGGCAGAAAGAACCTTCTTTTAAACAAAGAGACAATAGATATAAACTGTCCTGTGCGCTTACTGCATAGCATTAATGATAAAGATATTCCTTATCAAACTTCATTGAATTTAGCTGAAAAAATTAAGTCAACCGATGTTGAAGTATACTTGATGAAATCAGCAGAGCACAACATGTCTGACAATCACTCACTGAAAGTTTTATTTAAGACCATTAGAGAATTTTTGCCAGCAAAAACATATAGGTAACCGTTCACAGATTTCCACTTAATTCTTCAATCTCACTAATAGAAAGGCCAGTAAACTTGACAATAGTGTTGACGTCAACATTACTAGCCAGCATTGCTTTTGCGACTTCAATTTTCCCTTCCTCTTTACCAATTTTTTTACCTTTCTCTTCAGCAAGATCAAGTCTGTATTCAAGAATGGCTTCTTCTTTGCGTAGATCCATTATTCTTTCTTCGTAAGCTACTAAATCTTTTTCGTTCCAACGAAACTTGTCTAATTCATCATATGCTAGCTTTATTATTGGCGCTTTTTCTGCTATCTCTTGTAAGTCCTCTTCTGTTGTTTCTTCTGCGTATTTAAAAAAGAAACACCACCTTTCTACTATACTTTCTAACTGCTCTACTTTATTTTTTACGAATTTAGGCAATTCTATAAAGACAAATTGAAAATCTTTTAAGTAATGGCCGTTAGTTTTTATATCACGTATATTGTGAGTAGAAATATAATCAACTTCTTCAGGAAGTAAGGTACAATTTGATATAGCAATAAAGAAGACTTTCTTTAAATCAATGTAGTTGCCAGATTTATCTAATTGTCTTGAGTAGGCTTTAGCGGCATACAATTGAGCGCGTTTTTCGAAGCCCTTGTCTCTAGCGAGCTGGTTAGGTAAGGAAGTAGTATTGCTACTACCCCCTCCCTTAGAAACGCAGCATGCAGGTTTCCCCACACTACGCTTGAGCCCCTTATCTAAGTCCTTCTTATTTCGAACCGGCTTGTCTGTCATAAATCCTCGGAAAACATCATTCTTAATGGTGACACCAACAGTAGAGAACCTTCTTTTGAAAAAGAGTTTGCTAACATTTTTGTTCGTTTCACTCTTTCATCAAAATACTTTTTCCATTTAAAGTCAAGAGGATTTGCATCCGCTATGATTTTAACATGTCGTCTGATAGGTATATCAGTCAGCCTAAGCAATCTTAAATACCTTATCTCTTTTGGTTTCTTCTTGGTTATAGGTGCAGCAAAGACCCATTGACGTTGTTTCATTACTTTAAAGTAACGATTCTTTATCCAACGTAATCCCTTGCGAGGATGTCTTTTCTTTCCCCATTTCCATAGAGCACACATAATTTCATGGTCTATTTTGTGAAAAGCTCTTTTCGCACACACATGGCTATAGTAATTTCCCCATCCCCTTAATAGGGAATTGAGTAGTCTGATTAGTACGGCCTGGGTGTTTGCTATGTTTGCTTTTATCAATGCGCGCGCTTTATTAAGGAGTCTCTTAATACTTTCTTTCGAAGGTTTAATGATTAACTTCTTGTTATATCGGCGTACATTACAACCAAGGAAATCAAATCCTGTTGTGATAGATGTAATCTTTGTTTTCTCTTCGGAGAGGATAAGACCTCTCTCATGAAGAAAGGACGATACTAGAGGTTTTACTTCATTTTCCAGTACTTCACGTGTGATTCCTGAAATAATGAAGTCATCTGCGTATCTAATTACATTCACTCCACTTCTGATTTTGCTTCTTCTTTTACTACCTAGTTTACCAAATCGACTTTCTAATAGTTTTTCAAGACCATTTAAGGTAAAATTAGCTAGTATTGGAGAGATTATACCACCTTGCGGGGTACCTGCAGTTGTGGGATACAGAGTTTTTGACTCTAGGAAGCCAGCTTTTAACCAACTATGAAGAATTTTCTTCTCCATAGGAATATGCTTTATAAGCCATTCATGGTTAATGTTATCAAAACATCCTTTGATATCACCTTCGAGTATCCATTGAAGTTGATTGCGACTTGCCAATAACAAATGGCTAGCGACAATAGCATCTGCGCAGGATCTTTTGGGTCTAAAGCCGTAGGAGTGTCGGTCACTGATTGTTTCAGCTACCGGTTCCAACGCCAGCAGATATAATGCTTGCATGGCTCTATCTTTTATCGTAGGGATTCCAAGAGGTCTTCTTTTGCCATTAGACTTACTGATGTATATCCGTTTTAGCGGAGAAGGTTTGTATCCTCTTTGTTTTAATAGCTTTATTCCTTGAAATTTTGTGTTGCAAGTTGACCATAGTTGACGATCTATACCTGCTGTGTTTTTTCCTTGATTTTCAGTCACTCTCTTAACAGCCAAAGCTTTGCCACTAAAAGAGCGTGTGAGCAGATGTTGTAAAGCTTTCACCTTACCCCATCTTCCTTGTTGAACAGCCTTAACAATACGCCTTTGTAGCCTCATAACAACTTTTTGACATTTCTTCCAGGGTAACTGGTTCCATGTTTCGGTGTTGTTGGTAGGTGCACTTACAGTTTTACTTGTAATCATCTGCTTTCCTACCTTGAGTGGTTGACAAAGTTTCTTGTCACGAGGGACCAAATGGAAGTCTGCTCGTTTTCACGCGAATTAATGTTGCAAATTCTATCCATTTCGTTACAAAATAGCATTCGCTTTCTCCATTTTCCTTTACCTGCACATCCATCAGCATTCCTTGCGGTTTACTTGCCATGTAGGCGGAAATACAGGCTTACCCTGTTCCTCCAGTCATACAGCAGTGGGTTAGGTGGCTTCTCTATACCGGTGGAGTTATTATTTGCGTACATCCAGAAATGAAAAATGTAACTTATCCACATTACCTTTTGGTCAGAGCTTATCAGCATCTTTAGCTCTTTCATCGTATCGGTACTTATAAAGCTTCACTTAAGTTCACCATACCACTTAGCCTAGCCCTCCAACCACATGATGCTTGCAGTTTATGCCATTCTCACGATTGAGCATCTTCTTTTTCAAGAGGAGGTTCATTGTCCGCATCGCTCGGCACCAACCGGTTGCCCGATTCGCACTGATACGTAGACTCAGATGGCAAAACATCTGTTTTAATAAGTTTTAGAATCCTTTCAGTTTCTTTCTGAAGGAATTCCTCTCCATTTAAACAATATGACCAAAGACTTTCAGGTCGCACCATTTCTGCTATATATCTATTTCCGTGAGAATCCTTGCAGAGAACATCAACAATACTTTGTTTATCAGAGGCAACTTCGGGATCCATAATAGTGCTAAGAAACTCAACTTCTTGTATTGCATTTATCTCAGTAAACCCTAAAATATCGTTCAAAAAGTGGATCAGGATATTCTTATTTTTTTCCGTTCCAAAGATTTTTTTGAAACACAAATCATTGCGAGGATCGAGAAATTTTGAAAGAGCCATGGCAAAAATGCTTGAAAATATTAATAATTATACACTATTATTAACAACTATTCAACCATATTTTTGAAGATAGCTATGCTGCTGCGGTATCTCTTAGCCGCTAACAAGTAGCGGGATGACGAGGATGCCGCCGCGAACCATCATACCGCCGCGGCGCTAACTAGTAGCGGAATGACGGTTTTTCAAATTGTCGTAAGTCAGTTTAGCTATAGGCAGCAATTTTCTGTATTTATTTTAAATTGAAGAAAGCTCAAATGAAAGATCGTGCTTTGCTAAAAATCACAGAATGCAGTCTGGTTACACATATAGTTGAAGTAATTCAGATTTGTAAGATATGTTTATCTGCAGTTGTAGCTTCAACAGTAGGCGTTACTCTTGATTACCTCAACATTTTCTCTTGGCAATTCTTTAATGAACCGAGAAGTGCGCATCGGTTGCCACTGGTTGTTAATTTCCCTCCTATCTGCACATGAAATGATTAACCTTTCCTTTGCCCTGGTTATGCCAACATATGCAAGTCTCCTTTCTTCTTCTAAAGCTTTACCACTTTTATCTTCAAAAGATCTTTGGTGAGGAAATAATCCCTCTTCCCAACCAGGTAGAAACACGCACGGGAATTCAAGTCCTTTGGCTGCATGAAGAGTCATAACATATACGGTGTCATCGTTATTCATATTATCCACTTCCATCACCAGACTTATATGCTCCAAGAAAGTTGTGGCATTATCGAAATTTTTTAAAGATGAGATGAGCTCTTTGACATTTTCTATTCGTGCTAAGCCTGTTACCTCCTCATTTTCAAGCATTTCAATATACCCTGATTGGTTTGCTACGATTTTAACGAATTCATGCAGTGGTTTTACGCTTACCATTTCTTCCCAAGCTTTAATTTTATTTAAAAAATCGTTGAGTGAGAGTTTAATTCTTTCGGTTACTTGATTACTATTAACTAATATTTTTGCTGCCTCAAAAAAAGAAATTTTATTATCTTGAGCAGTCGTGTATATTTTCTTTAGAGTTGTAGCTCCTATGCTTCTTTTTGGCCGGTTTACGATCCTTTCAAAAGCTAAGTCATCATTATTGTTTGTAACAAGTCTTAAATATGCAATTATATCCCTGACTTCCTGACGTTCGTAGAATTTTACGCCACTTATAATCTTGTAGGGAATTGAATATTTTATAAAATACTCTTCGAGAACTCTAGTTTGAAAAGTGGCCCTTACCAGCACTGCAATGTCACTAAATCTGTATTTATTGAGCTTTAATATCTGTTCGCTTATGAACCTTGCTTCAGCTTTTCCGTCCCATAATTTTATTAGATTTACCTTTTCCCCTTCAACGTTTGTTGTCCACAATTTTTTTTCTAAGCGAGTCTTATTGTGATTGATAACATATGACGCAGTTGCAAGTATGTGGGATGTTGACCTGTAGTTACACTCTAGTTTAACGGTTTTTGCATTTTTAAAATCATCGGAAAATTTCAAAATATTTTCAACTTCTGCACCACGCCAACTATATATCGACTGGTCATCATCTCCTACACAGCAAATATTTGAGTGCTTTTTTGCAAGGTATTTTAGCCAAAGATATTGTATTGCATTTGTATCTTGATACTCATCTACCATGACATACTTAAACTTGTTTTGGTAATAGGACAGAACTTCGGTCTTTTGATTAAAGAGTTGTATGTTATATAGCAATAAGTCACCAAAATCGACAGAGTTAAGGAATTTTAACCTTTCCTGATACTGGTGATAGACTTTGAGTGCAGTTACGTACACTGGCCTAAATGATTGAACGTCTTCCACTTCAGATGGCAACAAACACTTCTCTTTCCATTGCTGAATAATATTCATAATGGTCTTACATTTTTCTGATAGGTAATCAGGGCTGATTTCATTCATGATGTTTTTTATTACCTGTAATTGGTCATCCACACCAATGATTGTAAAATTGGAATTTAGCCCCACGACTTCAGCATGATGACGTAGAATTTTTGCTGCAATTGCATGGAAAGTGCCAAGCCATGGTATGTTTGTGCCCGTTAGCTCAAGTACCCTTGATACCATCTCATTTGCTGCTTTGTTTGTGAATGTAACAGCTAATATTTCATCAGAATAAGCATGACCGTTTCTAATTATATGCGCTATTCTTGAAGTAATCGTTCTTGTTTTTCCCGTTCCGGCTCCTGCCAATATTAAAACCGGTCCATCTATGTTAGTTACAGCTGATTGTTGTTCTGGATTTAGCAGTGAGAGATAATCGTTCATTTGCAGCCCTATAGATTATAACTTCGTAAAGTTAAACCTATGATCGAAATATTGTAAAGGTTTTATTGAATACAATAGTCAGAGAATGCCTCACTCAAGTGTTACGTTTTGTATATATCTTTGTTAGGCAGCTTGGATGTGGTGGGCAACGATAAATTGATCTGATCTAGGCTGCTGTTTGTTGGGTGCAAAGGTGGAGTTTGGAATGGCTTGAATGTACGATTAAGCTCCTTCATTTCTGTTTCTTCAACTTTAACAAGAGGTTTTTCTTTTGGGGTATAGTGATTATGCGTTGCAGGTCGTTCAGTGAGATTTTCATATGTTTCTTTCAACCAAGCTCCGATATCATACATAAACCCATATGCTTCCTCTTTGAACTCTCTCCATGATCTACCTAAACTGGCTAGTGCATTATTGAAGTAAATTGTCATGTAATCTCTTGTAGTGTATTGATAACTTTCACCATCTGATTTGTTACTTTGTGTGTTACAAGTGTTATTGCTTTGAAAATAACCAAATATGTTATACATTTTGAGCTGCCATTAATTACTAACATACATATATTATACGTTAATAAATTAAAATAGTCAAGAGTAAGTTAAGTGTTTATTGTATTGATGCAACGCTTAGGAAACGCTCTATATAATAACTTAAAATGGAGCTAGGGTTTTATAGTACAATGTTTTCAAACGTTTAATATAATATTGACTTTATATCGATAGTTACTTTAAATTAGTAACTATTGTTGCAGTTAAAGTATCGATGCCTTTTTTCTTTTATTTTTTCGCAATTCTTAGCATTTTATCTGCTGTTTGTGTAATTAGTGTAAGAAATCCTGTGCATGCAGTATTATTTTTAATTTTCACCTTCGTTAACTCTGCAGTGCTTTTCATTCTCCTTGGAGCTGAATTCATTGCTATGATGGTGCTGATAGTATACATCGGTGCGGTTGCGGTGTTGTTTCTCTTTGTAGTTATGATGCTCGATATTGACTACATAAGGTTGCGCCAGGGTTTTGCGAAGCATTTCACTCTTGGTGCTATATTATGTGTTGTGTTTTTTCTGATTATCAGTTTTGTAATCCGCAGCTCAACGCTGAATATAAGTAATGTTATAAACTATAATGCCAATAACGTGAAAGCTATTGGTAATTTGCTCTACACTGACTACATGTACGCTTTTCATCTCTCTGGTATTCTGCTGCTTGTTGCAATTGTTGGTGCAATTGCTCTTACTTTGCAAGACAAGAAAAAAGGAGTTAAAAAACAGAATGTATTAAAGCAATTGACACAATCTTCATCTGTAAAATTGATTAAGGCTAAATTTGGAAAAGGAGTAGAATGGAAATAGGATTAAATCACTTTTTGATAGTTGCTGCTGTTTTGTTCACTATTGGAGTGTGCGGTATTTTCATCAATCGTAAGAGCATAATCAATATATTGTTATCAATAGAAATATTATTGCTGGCGATTAACATCAATTTAGTTGCTTTTTCTGCCTTTATGAATGATATAGTTGGGCAAATTTTTGTGATGTTTGTGTTGACTGTTGCGGCAGCAGAGTCAGGAGTTGGGCTTGCAATATTGGTTGTATATTATAGAAGCCGTGGCAATATAGATGTTGAACAAGCGAACTTAATGAAAGAATGAAAGTATGATGGATATACTGAAATTAATAGTATTTTTGCCACTCTTTGGTTCGCTATTTGCAGCACTTTTTAGAAAAAGTCAGTTAGTTACAACGGCAGGGATTGGAATATCTGCAGTTTTATCTTGGTATGTGTTTCTTACCTTTTCTGAAAACTATCATTTAGTTTTATTTCCTTTGTTTTCATTAAGTGTATTAAAAGTAAATTGGGCAATTAGTGTGGATGCTCTCTCATCCTTAATGCTGATTGTTATTACCACCGTTTCATTGGTAGTGCACCTCTATTCTATCGGTTATATGGAGCATGACAAAGGGAAGTCGAGGTTTTTTTCTTACCTATCGCTATTTACGTTTTGCATGATTGTGCTGGTTGTAAGCGATAATTTCGTGCAGCTTTTTTTTGGCTGGGAAGGGGTTGGCCTGTGTTCTTATTTACTCATAGGATTTTGGTTCCAAAAATATTCTGCAAATAATGCAGCAATTAAAGCATTTGTTGTGAATAGGGTAGGAGACTTTGCACTATTGATTGGAATCTTTCTTATTTATTATACATTTCACTCTTTGAATTTTACTGAAGTTTTTGACACAACTGATCTTCTTGGCACGCAGCACATTAGGGCATTCTGCTGTGAATTCAAAGTAACTCATATAATATGCATATTACTTTTTATTGGCTGTATGGGTAAATCTGCACAGCTTGGTTTACATGTTTGGTTGCCAGATGCAATGGAAGGGCCAACCCCTGTTTCTGCACTTATTCACGCAGCAACGATGGTAACAGCGGGTATATTTTTAGTAGCAAAATGTTCACCACTTTTTGAATTATCGAATGTGGCACGAGAATTAATAGTTATCGTTGGAGCACTCACTGCTTTTTTTGCAGCCACCGTTGCAATTACTCAGAACGATATAAAGAAAATAATTGCTTATTCAACCTGCAGTCAACTTGGTTATATGTTCATGGCATGTGGGCTTTCTGCTTATAATGTTGCTATTTTTCATTTAATGACACACGCTTTTTTTAAAGCTCTACTATTTCTTGGTGCTAGCAATGTGATTCATGCAATGCATCATGAGCAAAACATTCAGAAAATGGGAAATTGCTGGAAGAAAATCCCTTGCACTTACACTCTCATGTGGATTGGATCTCTTGCGCTTTCTGGAATATTTCCATTTGCAGGTTTTTATTCAAAAGACTTGATAATTGAACATGCTTATAGCACGGATAGCTTTGCTTTTGTAATAAGCTTAGTTGTTGCATTCTTCACAGCGTTTTACTCTTGGAGGTTATTGCTTCTTGTGTTCCATAGCCAAAAACAAAGTAAAATTAATATACATGAGGCACCAAAGATTATGCTTATACCATTACTGATACTTGCTTTTGGATCGGTATTTTCTGGAGTGTGGGGAGCAAATATTTTGAACATAACTAGTAATGCGTTTTGGAAATCAAGTTTAATGGTGATTGATGAGCATGGAGTTCATAATTTCTTTATAAAACTGCTGCCAACCTTAGCGAGCCTAAGTGGAATAGCTCTTGCGTACCTGATTTACCAATATCAAGTAATTAGGCAAATTAAGAGTAAATTTTTACTTAAGTTTTTGCAGAATAAATGGTACTTTGATGAGGTGTATGAGTTTGTTATAATTGCACCGATAAGGTTTATATCTAGGCTTCTATGGAAGTTTGATGTTAAGGCTATTGATTCATTTGGACCAAATGGTGTTGTAAGGTTGGTTAATGAATGTTCAAAAAGTTCTATAAAGTTACAAACTGGTTATATATTTGATTATGCATTTATTATGTTTGTTACTTTAATAATCGGTGCTTTATATATTATTGGAATTAAATAGAAGGTGTTGTTACTTAGTATATTCTTGCTTCCACTGATAGGAGCGTTGATTTTATCCTCGATCAGGATTAATCATCAATCTATACACCTAAGATTCCTTGCCCTATTTTTTGCTATACTTCCATTTTTGCTTAGCATTGTAGCTTGTATAGAATTTGATTATAACAATGCGGACTTTCAGTTTGTCAGCTATCCAATCAAGAATGTAGGAATAGGGATAGATGGTATATCGTTGCTTTTCCTTCTGCTTACAACTTTCTTGTTTGTAATTTGTATACTCTATAACTGCAAAATGAGTTATACGACCCTAAAAGCCTATATGGCATTATTTCTACTGCTTGAGAGTTTTGTAGTCGGGTTTTTCGTTTCACTGAATGCTATAAGCTTTTATGTGTTTTTTGAAGCTGTTTTAATACCAATGTTCTTTATTATTGGCATTTGGGGAGGGAAGCAAAGGATATATGCGACGTTTAAGTTATTTCTTTATACATTAACTGGCTCATTATTATTTCTGCTTGGCTTGGTGTATATCTATAGTACTTTTGGGACGTTTAATATACAAAAATTAGCTACATTAGTGCCAAGCCTTGATCTTGAAGTGCAGTCATTGCTGTGGATTACATTTTTTATTTCTTTTGCAATAAAAGTACCTATGTTTCCATTTCACACTTGGCTTCCTGATGCGCATGTGCAATCACCAACTTCTGGATCTGTGATTTTAGCTGGCTTGCTTATTAAAATGGGGGGATATGGATTTTTAAGGTTTTCTATTCCAATGCTTCCTCAGGCAAGTTTATATTTTTCAAATTTCGTTGTTGTGCTGAGCATTATTGCGGTGATATATGCTTCTCTAGTTGCGTTTGCTCAAGATGATATAAAGAAGTTAATAGCTTATTCTTCAATAGCACATATGGGGATCGTTACTGCTGGCCTCTTTTCATTTTGTGAGGAAGGAGTACTGGGTAGCATATTTCAAATGATCAGTCATGGCCTTATCTCTGCTGCTTTATTTTTATGTGTTGGAATGCTATATACTCGAACTGGAACTTTGGAGATTGCAAAGTATTTTGGCATAGTAAACACAATGCCAAAATTTGGTTTTATGTTCATTTTGTTTTCAATGGCTTCAATAGGGCTACCTGGAACATCTGGGTTCGTAGGTGAGTTTTTGGCTATGATTGGAATGTTTAAGAGCATAGGGTTTTTTACAGGATTTATCGCACTTGGCACTATTTTAAGCGCAGTTTATATGCTGAATTTATGTAAGCAAATAATATGGGGGGTTAGCTATTCTAAATTATTAAATAACCGTTTGGATAGCATAGAATTTTCTGTCTTAATTCTGCTTGCAGTGTTTGTTATTTTGCTTGGATTTTACCCAACCCTTGCACTGAATTATTTGAAGCCATGTATGGCAAATTTGTTAGTCAAATATAATGCGCTATGAATTATATACAGATATTGCCGGAAACGTTCTCTATTATCTCCTCGTTAGTGTTGCTACTGCTTGGAATTATACTTAACCGCCGAACTATCAACTTATTAGCACTTGGCTGCACAGTGGTAACTTTGATTATTTTAATTATTTCGGCAGAAAACAATGAAATTTTTCTCTTTAATTCGTTGTTAAAACTCAATTTATACATCAGGTCAGCCCAAGGGTTAATTCTCAGCACAGGAATTTTAATACTTTTGATGCTGAATTTATCAAAATATGACTATAAATATGAATTTTCAATACTGATTCTTTTTGCGCTATTTGGCATGATAACTTTAGTTTCAGCAAATAGTCTGATTTCTTTTTACTTAGCTTTTGAGTTGATGAGTATATCTTTATATGTTCTTGCGAGCTTTAATAAAGATTCAGCTTATTCATGTGAAGCAGGAGTAAAATATTTTACACTTAGTGCACTATCTTCCTGCATTATGCTATATGGAATGTCGCTGCTTTATGGATATACAGGACAAGTCAATTTCTCTGAGCTCAGTTCATTCTTGCAAAACCATCAGATAACTTATGGAATAGTTTTTGGGTTAGTCTTTGTCCTAATTGGTTTGTGTTTCAAGCTTGCTATTGTTCCTTTTCATATGTGGGCTCCAGATGTCTATCAAGGTGCACCTACCATAGTAACTGCGTTTTTTTCTACAGCTCCAAAAGCTGCACTTGTAACATTTTTAATTCGATTGATGAATGAAGAGTTAGTAAATGTAAAAAGTTATGTTCAGCCTATTTTCTTATACGTTTCAGCATTGTCTGTGCTTATCTCAGCTTTTGGGGCCTTGCGTCAGCAAAACTTAAAAAGGCTGCTTGCTTACAGTTCAATTGGTCACATTGGTTTTATATTTGCTTCACTTTCTATTTTTACACAAGCAGGAACAGATAGTGCCTTAATGTATCTGGTGATATATATCATCACAAGCATAGGGCTATTCTCATATCTCGT